>JAFEMH010006997.1:0-100000 GCA_022495995.1 Adenophora triphylla var. japonica
TAGTGCAAAGAAGTATTTATATGAACAGGAAAAAATCATAAAAGGTTGGTTACAACTTACATGATAAGGGAATGTTTAACCTAATGCAAGACACTTAACACAGCACCAGAGGTGAGCATGAAAAAGCAGTGCCATTAAACAAAATGTTCAACTTCTCTTGTCCAAGTTAATGCTAAATCGATTAAGTCCATCTATAATTCTTAGTTTCTCCTTCCAGTCATAGAAAGCAAAATATTATTCATGTCCGTTCTGTGATATCTAATTTCTAGGTGTTTAAATAAAATTTCAACCTTGGCAATAAAATTGAACTTACTAAAAAGATAAAGCAGATCAGCTCCAAATTTCAGGCGAATCAACCAACACCGTCTAATTTAGTACTCTCTATTTGTCCCTAAATGAATGTCCAAATTCAAGAACGTTTTGTCCCAAAATGAATGTCAATTTTGCAAAAAAGAACATTTTGTGTCTCATAAAACTAAATGTTTAAAAAGTGGACAACGAGAATATTTATGGATCTTTCCCATTAAAATGTATAAAAGCACACATTTTGTGTCTTTTAAAATAAAATTTGAACATTCAATTAGGAACTGAGGGAGTACTTAACAAAAAAACTGAATCACAAAAACAGATTTTCTCAAATCGGTCAAACCTCAGTCATGGTTGGGAATCCAAATTTCTTAACAGCAATCATCGTACGTTCTGATAATGGCAACAAATCAAACGACTCGGTGCTCTGGATTCCAGATTCACGTTTCACCTCCCCCTTCTTTATCTCCTTCAACTCCTCATTTGCCTCCGTCGCTTCCGGTACCTCCTTTTTCGAACCTTCTCCTCCTTCATCATCACTGTCATCGTCGGCATCAACAGGTCTCGCCTTCCGTTTCTCTCCTTTCGTCTTCTTCCTCTTCTCTCTCTTCGAGGACCCACTGCCTTTACCTTCAATTTCATCAATTTTATCGGTGACCGCGGCCGTCTCTTCTACTACGGGGGTGATTTCCTCAGCTTCGGAGTCGGAACCTCTCAAGGGCTTTGCGGCTTCATTCTTCTTGCTCTTATTTCTGAATTTCTTCTTCTTTCTCTTCTCATTGCTGTCTTCTCCTAGTTTAGAATTAGGGTTTTTCTCGATGACTGCCATGGCTGCTTCTTCTTTGTCCAAATTGGCGTGAACTGGAAGCGGGGAGGGTTCAATGTTAGTTAGGGGTTTAGGGTTTCTGTGCATAAAGTTTACTCCCTCCGTCCCACATTTTTATATTTTTATAGACTTTTGAATTTTGCACGAGAATTAAGGAGAAAATATTATATTGAAAGTGTTGTGGATGTGAAAATAAAATAGGAGAGAGAATGAGTGGAGAGAATAGTAAATTATAATGGTGATGTGAGTATTAAAATAATGTAGGAAAGAGAATGAGGGGAGAGAATAGTAAAGATTCATTTTCATTTTAGGAAAATATATATTATTGTGGGACGTCCAAAAAGAAAAGTTTATATATTATCATGGGACGGAGTGAGTATTTGTGAGGGTAAAATAGGATTAAAAAAAATCCTTTGAATTATTTCCATTCCTTCCATTTTCTCCCATATTTGGGAGGATTTGATAGGAGGAAAATGAGATCTCAATTTCCTTCCATTTTCTTCCTTAAAAAAATTCGAGAGCACATCCTAAAAAAGAAATCATCCACATTTTCTTCCTTTTCCTTTCATTTCCTTCCAAAAATAAATTTGGGAGCACACCCTTAGAGAAGAGGAGAGAAAAGGAGAAAATTTAACATTTCATTTAAGTTCTTTCGGGTTTAGAAAGGAAGAGGGTGGAAAATATTTTAAATTATATCTTTACCCTTATTAATGAAAGAAAAGGAGAATTATATTTAAGGGGCAAAATAGGTATATCAGCAAATATGTTTAATGAAATTTTCTTTCATTTCACTCAGTGACACCTAAATTATTGGTGGTGCCTATTCTTAATAAAAAAAAAACGCAAAACTAAAATTCAATACCTCTTCTTGAGCAAGTGAAACACTATTGTTTGCTTTATTTTTCTAGAGTTTTAGCATTTTATTAATAGAAGTACCGAGTTTTGTGCTTTAAAAAATTAGTTTAATATTTAGATTGATTTGAGATATGTGTACGTAAATAGAAAATAATGAAATTTTTTTTGTTATAATTGCCAAAAATTTTAAAAAATATATGATGAAATTGATAAATGTAAATTATTCAAAAAAAATATTGTTATAATGTTAAAGTAATGAATTAACGATTGCAATAATTCATTAAAATATATTGCAAGGAAAAAATAAATTAATTTGTTAAATAAACTTGAAAGAATAGGAGTAAAATACGATGTTTGAAAGTAAAGGCCAAATAGGAATAGGAAGGGAAGGAAATCCCAAATTAGGGGGAGAGTCTTTTTTGAAAGAAAAAGGAAAGGGGAAAGAAAATTAAAAGACTAAAACCACAGATGCAAAGACTCGAACACTGGTGGTCCGGTACACACACGTTAACAAGCAACTTCTATAGACTCCTCCAACCGTTGGGACACAAACAATTTATATAAATGCAACACTATATTTATTATATGTACTAAAAATGTAAAAAAAAAAAAAAAGTTTTTTTTTTTTTGGTGGTGCAATTGCACCATCAGGCACTATACTAAATCCGCCCATGATTTCACTTCCTCCCACTTTTGGAAGGAAGTGAAAGGAAGAAAAAATTCAAATATTTTCCCCCCTTTTTCTTTCCCTTCCTTTCATGTAAAACTCGGGAGCACAACTTGGAAAGAAATTTCCTTTCTTTTCTAAAAAATTTCCTTCCACTTCCTTTCTTTTCTCTCCGTTTGAAAACTCGGGAGCACACCCTTAACGAACGGGTTGAATGATATTGAGAATTGTTATATAGCCCTAAAATTGTGGAGTAAATCGCAAGTTTATTAACTTCAAAATTGTCATTGAAATTGTAAGGACTCTGATACCATTAAATCTATATACTAATTACCTAATATTATATATATTCGTAACATTTAAACTAAAACTTACCTCTATTGTTATATACCTCTATAACATTAACTCAAATCTACCCATCATCAATTTTTCACCTTCTCCGACTTTCACCATTACATCAATCCAAAAAATCACTCTATTCATTTTTCTTACATCCAAAAATTACCTCTCTTTGTTCATACTATCAATTCTCACAAAAAATAAAAAGAAAAAGAAATTACATACATATTTGTTCAAGGTATTCGGCAGAATCATGGATAAAATGTTTCTACAATCGAATGTCAATGTAAGTTTTCTTCACTTTCTAACCATATAAATGTGTTAAACTTTTTTTTAATAACGGTTGTTTTTGTTGCAAAAAATCGAAAAACAAATCATTAATACGACTATTTATAATGCACGCGTGAATTGCAAGGCAACTGAGCATGCAGGTCGTTTTCAAGTCCAACAACTCATTTTTAAATTGAATGATCATGGTTATCACTTCAAATATCGGCAATACGAGTATACAAACGTAATTAAGGAGATATTCTTTGCTCATTCGAAAAGCATTGAATTGCTAAAAGCACTTCCATACGCCTTATTCATGGATTGCACTTACAAGACAAATAGGTACAACATACCTTTGATTGATATTGTGGGCGTGACATCAACAAAAATGTCCTTTTTAATTGTTGTTATATACTTAGAGGCTGAGAAAAAAGCAAACTACATGTGGGCATGTGAAGTGTTGAAATCTCTGATAGATAAATCACGTATTCCTAATGTTATCATGATCGATAGGGAACTTGCTTTGATGAATGCAATTCGTGAGACGTTCTCAACAACCACTCATTTGTTCTGTCGATGGAATATCAACATAAATATTCTAGCAAAATGCAAGAAAATGTTTGATATGCAAGAAACTTGGGAGGTGAACGTAATGATCAAAGCTGATACAAAGGCATTGTTTTATGATTTTTTACGGCGATTATCAGAAGATTTCAGTTGTTATCCTGATGTGGTCAATTATGTCATGAACCAATGGATTGTGCAATACAAAGAAAGATTTGCCTCGTGTTGTACAAATAAAGTTATGCACTTTGACAACTTGACTACAAATAGGAATATCGGGCGAACTTTAATTTTGATGTGTCATATGTTTTGATATTTCCTATGTTTTGTTAATTATATGCTAATAAAATACGTAACTTATGTTAGGGTGGAGAGTCAACATGCATTGTTGAATAAACAACTTGCATCGAGCCAAGGAGTATTTGAGACATGTTGGAAACAAATTCATAAACTAATTGAATGCTATTATATTGCAATTATTGCCTCATTTGAGAAAAGCAGGAATGTGGTACAACATAAATTCAAGTCTTCGCTATGGAGTGAGGTTAGAGGTATGATGTCTACAAATGCATTTGATTTGATTTTCAACTCATTGGATTCTCTATATGATGGTATCCGAGACCCATTGTTGTGTGGGTGTGATGTGAGATAGACATACGTACTCCCTTGTCCACATGAGATTGCACAGTTTATGCGATTCAGCTCGCCCATCCCACTTGATAAGGTTCATGCATTTTGGCGTAAGCTAGATACCCTACTGATAATAAGTTATGATGATGATATTGAAGAAGAGATTTGTAATCGACACAAAGAGTGTTGTAATACTCTTGATTTAAGATTTGAGGCAGCACCACGAACCGTAAAGAATTTGATTGTTCGGAGATTGATCGAGATTTGTAATCATGAAACAACAATGGCCAATGAACCTGCAGTAAAAACCAATAATAAGGATTGTTCTAAAGCGACAAATGCTAATTACATCAAATCCACTAAGCGTGATCCTATCGCATTTGAATACGTGGAGGTCATAACCGGCCAAGTTTTATTCGACTCCGATGCAAATCAATGTTCTCCGTTGTTATTTGCAAAAGCCAAGTTACAGGTAACCTCAAAACTATTTACTCCCTCCGTCCCACGTGAATGTAAACCAACTTTTTGGGTGTGGGAATTAAGGAAAAGTGATGTAAGAAAGAGAAAAAGTTAAATGTTGTGAGTATAAAAAATTAAATAGGAGAGAGAATGAGTGGGAGGAATAGTGAGGAGAGAGAATGTTGTGAGTGTAAAAGTGAAATATTTATTTCCATTTTGGGAAGTTTGCATTTACGTGGGACGGACCAAAATAGAAATAAGTTTGCATTCACGTGGGACGGAGGGAGTATATTATTCAGCAAAATGTCATAATATGGAATTAATCATTTCAACTTGTTTTTACCTTTCTTGAATTTATCTTATATTTTGTGCGTCGAAAAATTCAACATGCAATCTCATATCTTGATCAAGTGTCGGTTTACATGCATGGTTATATTGAGAAAATAATTGATGTGCGGGGTGATGTGAATTGTGATTTCCGTTGTATCGCGGAGTTACTTGTACGTGATTCAGATGATTGGCGGTGATTTCAGGCAACATTATATCAAGAGGTTTATGGAAATCTAGAATTAAATGCTTAGTTATTCATGGCCGAGGATAGGGTGGAGAAAGTCTTGTTCACTCTCAACTGGTATGATGGTCCATGTGAAGAAGCACATTGGTTTAGCACTGCAGAAATGGGTCACGTTGTTCCAAATACATTCAACGTTGCTTTAGTTACTTTAAGTAACATATTGTATTTGACATTTCTCCCTTTGCGAAAATCAATGCCACACAAACCAAAACTGATTTGTATTGCATATGTCAACGGTAATCATTACATTTATAAACATGCAACCGGATGGATAGACTATTATCATGAACGATTGATACAAGTACCCTATACATCAACTCATGTATTTGATATTAAATGATGTATTCATGATAAATGTTATGATTTGTTTTGTTACATCTCTTTAGGTAATTTTCATTTATGGGTAACTTTCATTTAAGATTATATAATAATTTCATAAATTAACCTTAAATTTATAAAATTTAACCAACTTTAAATTAACTTTCAAATGACGGAAAACACATTGTTACGTCCCAACTTAAAAAACACAAAAACACAAAAAAACACAAAAACAAAAAAAACCACATTCAACGTTGGTTTAGCAGGTAGTGGCCGATCTGCCTCAAGAATTTTGGCAGGAACTGGCCGAATTTTTTGGTATTCTTCGGCCAGTACTGGTCGAACCTTTGTAGCTTATGCAAAAAAAATTAAAATATATTGGCCTATTATTTGGGTATATATATAACATTTTTTTGACATGAGTTTTACAAGAAAATCACAAAAAGTGCCCTAAATAGAACTTTCGGCAGCTAGTGGCCGAACAGAAGATGGCTTTTCGGCTGTTATTTGCCGAATATTTTAATTGTTTCATTAAATACTGGCCGAACTTTTGTAGTTTAGTCGAAAAAAAATTAGGCTATTATTTGGGTAAATAACATTGTTTTGACTTGAGAATAGTGGTAAAATTGAATTAAAATTATTTTTTTATTTAAAAACATGTCATTTATTTTTGGATAGACAAGAAAATGTACGATATTTTTCATTAATTTACTTAAATAATTAAAATCTATTCAAACATAATGTTCAAAATTGAGAAATTTTTCAAATATAATACAAAGACAAAATAATACAAACATAATCACAAACACCAAATACAAAACTAAAAATAATTGTTTAAACATTGTTTTAGTGACATAATAAAAAGACCAAATAATGCAAATTTAACGTCGTATTTTTGTACCCTGAGAATTTGATGGCGTTGATGGGATTTGTGTTGCTGCGAGTGCTCTAAAGATGACTTTCATAGCCTCATGTGCACTAATCGAGTGATCTCTGTCTGTCCATCTTTCAGCAATAGGTATCATCACATCTCGAAAATTCATGATCATATCCCACAGATTTGGGCAGTAGCTTCAGCTGTCCTCATAACAGCGTGAGCTCTTTCAGCTATGGGGTGCACAATAGGATGAGAATAAGTAGAGTATCATTGCAGATAATTATCGGCAGTCTCTCGTGACACTCGACATTTTCGGAACAAGCGTTTATCAAGGCAATGCGACTTCCAAAAGGAGAATGATTGGGCAAACATGATCCACCACACCAAAGACTTCTTATCTCCTCTCTGCATCCCTAGTCCAAGTGGACTGCTTCGTACTATTTGCACAAAGCTAAGCTGTCTCAAGACCCGATCAGGAAGATGTGGATCCACAACATTTTCGCTAACTATAGCTCCTTTTTATAGAGCGGCTCTGGGAAAAGGATATTAAGTACAGATACCTTCATACGGCATTCAAATCACCTAAAAATATAAAAAAATAATATATTTTCATTTAAGAAAAAAAATACATGACAAAAATGCAACATAAATAATTGGCCAACGGACCCTAGGGCCCCTGAGCCCAGATTAAAGCCCATTTTAAACCATGTGAGATATCAAATTCCTCCGACACCCCTTGCATTTAAATGGTCTAATTTACTCTTTTTTTTTTAATTGCACGTGGAATAAGATGTGCTGGACTCCACATCAATTCCACTTCCACGATTGACTTTTTTTTTTAACAACCTTTGACATTTAACTTTAAAAAAAAAAAACAACCTTTATGTTTTTGACTAAAGTAAAAAAAAAAAAAAAAAAAACCTTTGACGTTTTTTTTAACAACCTTTGACTTTTTTTATTTTTTAAGAAAATAAATTTAATATTATTTGGTCAAATCTCGGTCAAACTCTTATAACTATCATATAAGACCAGTTCGCTATTATAATTAAGATATAAGAGTCATTTTTTTACTTTTTTATGATTTCTTAAGAAAATAAATTTAATATTATTTGGTCAAATCCCGATCAAACTCTTATAATGACATATAAGACCGGTTCGACTCTTATAATTAAGATATAAGAGTCATTTTTTTTTACTTTTTTTTTAAGAAAATAAATTTAATATTATTTTGTCAAATTTCGGTCAAACTCTTATAACTAACATATAAGACAAGTTCGCCTCTTATAATTAAGATATAAGAGGCATTTTTTTTTACTTTTATATTTTAAGAAAATAAATTTTATATTATTTGGTCAAAATCCGGTCAAACACTTATAAGCGCGTATAAGACCGGTTCGCCTCTTATAATTAAAAAAGTCTTTATATAAGTAACATATAAGACTTTATAATAAGTCTTATAAGTAACTTATAAGACTTTTTAACAAGTCTTATAAGTTACTTATAAGACCTATTTGAACATTGAGAACTATGTTGTAAAAGTCTTATAAGTAGTAACTTATAAGACTTTTTTTAATAAGTCTTTTTATTTATAAGACTTATTAAAAAAGTCTTATAAGTAACTTATAAGACTTTTTAAAAAGTCTTATAAGTTACTTATAAGACCTATTTGAACATTGAGAACTATGTTGTAAAAAAGTCTTATAAGTAGTAACTTATAAGACTTTTTTAATAAGTCTTTTTACTTATAAGACTTATTAAAAAAGTCTTATAAGTTACTTATAAGACTTATTAATAAGTCTTATATGTAACATATAAGACTTTTTAAATAGTCTTATAACTTATAAGACTATTTAAAAAGTCTTATATGTTACTTATAATACTTATTTGAACATTGAGAACTATGTTATAAAAAAGTCTTATAAGTAGTAACTTATAAGACTTTTTTTAATAAGTCTTTTTACTTGTGAGACTTATTTAAAAAGTCTTATAAGTTACTTATAAGACTTTTTTAAAAAGTCTTATAAATAACAAAAAAATCAAAATTTCAATAATAACAACGAATTGCTCTCATAATTTACATATTTATAACTCTTATAAGTTAATTATAAGACTACTTTGTCTCTTATAATTAACTTATAAGACAAATTTATATCAAACATTAATCTATTTGTTTCTTATGGAACAATAATGACTAAGATTATAGGAGTACTAGCAAGTTTAAATCAAAGGTAATCTGCAAACACTTCCAAATCAAATTGTGATTTAGATCCAACTTAGAAAAATCATCAAACATACAAACAACAGCAGAACCTAGGGATCCTACAAGATATATCAAACATTAATCTATTTGTTTCTTAGAAGCTGCACTTCGTTAAATCAAAGGTAATCTGCAAACTAAAATTATTCAATCCAGCCAAAAGTGTGCAAAGAACATGAGATGGTCGTCAGATCTGAAATGGCAGATCTGAAACATGAGATGGTCGTCGGAAAGGAAGAATGGGAAATGGCAGCCGGATCTGGAGAGAGATGAAGATCGACGTCGAAAATTTCTGTCGCCGGAGATCACTGTCACCGTCTCCGAAGAAGGTTCAGAGAGAGTGTTTGGAGGGAGAGATTTGTGTGTGTATGTGTGTGTTTTAGAGAGAGAATGCCATGACCTGTGAGTTCGCCGGAGAAAACATGGGGAGAGAAAGATAAATAGAGACGGAGGCGGTAGTGTTGCATTGCCTGCCGGAGAAATAGCGAAGAGAGGAGATCGCCCGTCGGAGAGAGCTTGGAGAAATTGGAGAATAAGAAACGGTGTGTGTGTGTTTTTTTAGAGAGAGAAAAAAAGAGAGAAAATAAAATTGAGAGGAAAAATGATACTGTAATAGAGAGTAGGGAGGTGGGGGGTGTCTGGGGAATTTGATTTTGAAAAACTGTTTTTTTTGGGATAAAGGAAAAGCCATTTCTTTATACGGAAATACATATGGACATGGAGGGCCCTTGGGGAAAATTTCCTAAATAATACTTACCTCCGTGTCATTTATAATGTCAATATGTTGACTCTTAACTTGCACGGAGACAACTGTCGTTGGTTGAGCCCTCGGTGGTAGCCAGTTCAATGTGAGCGGTAAATTGGGTAGATAAGAGCTGTTAAAACCGTCGTTGGTTGAGCCCTCAGTTTCAACTCTAATTTTAAATAAACCATCCGAGGAATAACCTTTCCCCACAAAACTACCAGAATCCAAAATTATGACCTTATTACACTTAAATGAAATCTCAAATCCTTCCCTAACTAGACTAGAACCACTAATAATGTTGCGACGAATATCAGGAACGTGATACACTCGATGCAAGGTAAGAATGCGCCCATTAGGAAACTTCAGGTCCACGCGTCCAGTCCCAAGCACCTTTGCAGCACTAGAGTTCCCCATCGTCACTGATCTACCACGCTCAGGCTGGTAAGACACAAATAGCAATTTATCAGCACAAACGTGCACATTTGCCCCAGTGTCAACTAGCCACTCGTTGGGTTCATAGACAGTAAAGATTTCAGGATAAGAAGTTACATACTTTGTAACATTGCAGGTCAGAGCGTCAACTCCAGGTGCGTCAGAGTCAGGATCATCATAATCCTTCGGACCCAACACCATGTTGACAGCAGGATGGTCATCAGCAGAGGCTTGTGGTCCTTTTCCTTTCTTGGACGGGCAGTCCCTAGAAAAGTGTCCACCTTCTCCACAATTCCAGCAGTTCTGTTTTGCTTTTGGCTTTCTAAAGTTATTTTTCTTAACTTTAAGTTTATCATGGTTTTCTTTATCCTTAGAGTGAGTTTTCACACCTTTTCCCTTAAACTTGCTTTTACCGGTTATCATATTAGCAGCAGCCTCCACAGGTACGCTAGGTTGGTTACCATTATGCACCTCCTGAATCGCAATTGCATTCATCAACTCATTGAGTGTCAAGCTTCCAGTACGATGCTTGAGGGTCATACCGAATTCTCCCCAAGATCGAGGAAACTTCTCAATGATAGCCATGACAACGAACTTATCAGGAAGTCCCATGTCAGCATCCTTGAGTGATTGCAAAATGATTTGGAGTTCGTGCACTTGATCGGTAACCGACTTTCCCTCACTCATGTGATAATTCAGGAACTTTCCCACTTGGTACTTTTCCACACCGGAGTCATCGGTGCTGTACTTCTTGGAAAGCGAATCCCACAGTGACGCAGCAGTGAGAGGAGCAGAGCAATAAACATCAAAGAGTGCATTCGACAAAGCTGACAGAATGCATCCTCGAACAACATCATCCTGCTCCTTCCACAGTTTAACAGCAGCCACATTAACTGGATCATCACCATTCAGAGCGGGACACTTGGATGTCAGCATACCAGACATGCCCTTAATTGACAGCCAGATCTTCATGCGTTCAGACCAACGCTTGAAGTTCTTGCCACCAAACTTCTCCGGAAGATCGGAGGTGTCAACTAGGGACTTAAAGGGAGAGCTAGAGGAACCACCAGACATGATCAAATAAAACTATTTTCTCTTAGACTGTTGGAAATTAAATTAT
The DNA here is from genome assembly GCA_022495995.1 of Adenophora triphylla var. japonica. Classification (NCBI taxonomy): domain Eukaryota; kingdom Viridiplantae; phylum Streptophyta; class Magnoliopsida; order Asterales; family Campanulaceae; genus Adenophora; species Adenophora triphylla. The sequence continues at coordinate 11,240 of JAFEMH010006997.1, forward strand.
AAGCACCACAGATTAAACAAACAATTTAATCAACAGTAGGGGATTTATTGATCAAGTCAAGAACGTACCAATTAAGCCAATAGCAAAACCGAAAGCGATGGAACAGGATCAGGAAAACAAACAGAAACAAATAAACAAACGATTAGAAAAACTTATCGTGATTTGATCGAGTCGCCTTAGGAAGACTGTCCTAAGAGAAAATATTGCCCCCAATTGGTGCAACTCAGGTACAGGCAAATTTCTCCGAGGATAAAACGATCACGGATTACGTACCACAAAGCAGCACACAGGTATGTAATCACCGGCGGTCCTATCTCAGTCGCCTTGAATCTCACGAACGAATCTCTAATGAACCCGGAGTAATCGAACAATGAAAGAAACTAGAGAATTGATTTTTCTCTTGTTAAAATCATGTAAAACTCGGCTGGAGGGATTATTGTATTTATATGTATGGTAAAACTAGGGTTTCAGGGCTTAAAAAGACCTAAAACTGATCTAATTCGGCCCAGGAAAAATGCCAGAAACGACGTCAGCGCGGCCGCCCTCGAGGCTTGCGCGACCGCGCTAACGGCCAGAAACTTATGGTGAGTTTGAGACAACCAAGCGCGGCCGCCCTTGGCATGAGCGCGGTCGCCCTCCTTGGCAGAAACTCAGACGCGTTTTTCCCTTGCCAAATTCAGTCCAAAAACAACAACACAACAATGTCATAGATCTATGGACTTCCATACCCACATATATCAAATATTCCAACATATTTTTTCCCGAAAATTCACCTCCAAATACCATTTTTTCAACAAATATTCTCAACCCAAGACTCAATAAAAACTCACACACACATGCACGGACACAAACACACACACGCACACACACATATAAAAAGCATGAACACACAAATCTTCTAGCCTTTCATGTATAAATCGAAGAGGTAGAGAAATAGAGAAAGACATTTTTTATTTTAGGGCTATGGCTCTCAATTGACGGTGATTAAAATGGGGGTGAAGCTTGCGGCTATAGTTAAAATGATGTCATTGAAGTGGAGGTCGACGGGAAGGAAAAAATTCCAAACCAAAACGAATCATGAAAAAATTCAAACCAAACCAAACCATTATGGTCTGGTTCGGTTTGGTTCAAATCGCGGTTCATACCGCGTTACAGATCATGGTTTAGACTACGGTTCAAAACACAATTCAGACCGCAACTTATTTTCATATTTGTTTAATTTTTTCGTGATCTCGAAGAAACAACGAAAGATGCTTATGTTAAGAGAAAAGTCGGAGGAAGAGGGAAACCGGAGGAAGAAAGAGTCTGAAGGAATAAAAACACTTTACAATATTCGATCGTCTAGAGAATTTAATTATTTATGTGTCGCAATGACGATAACAAATGATGAAATTAATATTAAATAAGATAAACAACGGGGGTTAGAATTAATGTATGTAATTTAGATTTTTTTTATTGATCTAACAGTAAATTTTAATAAATATACGAAAATATTAAATAAGATACAAAACGGGAGTTACGATTAGTTTATGTAATGTGGTTTTGTTTGCCGGTTTGGTTTGGTGGTTCGGTCTCAAACCACGGTTTGATTTAGTTCGGTTCAGTTTGGTTTGATCTGGGAGGATCAGACCACAAACCAAACCGAATCATGTGATTTGCTGAAATTGAGAACGAACCGAATCATTCATACTTGAACCAAACCGATTGGTTTTGTTTGGTTCGGTCTCAAACCGCGTTTTAAACCGAACAGTTACACCCCTAACGGCTGCAGTTGGGGTGGCTGGAATGGGTTGGGGTGGAGATTCAAAATGGGAGAGATTTTGATTTAGGAAATTTATTTTTTCCTCACACCCCTCAATTTAAAAAATGTGTATTTAACCCCTTAATACCTTATTTAAACTTCAAATCATTTCATTTTGTTAACACGTGTGCGCCACATGTTTGATTAACGAGTTTTCTAACGATTTTTATCAAAAAGTCCTATTTTGCAAACAAAGTGACAAGTCATGCCCAATTTCGTTAAATTTTAGACGTCATATCCTAAACTAATATCACTATGTGAACGTTATACCCTATTTTATAATTTACCCTAAACTTTACATATCTTTTCAACAAATTCTTTTTGTGGGTTGAAGAGGATAATTATGGTTCATTTGTTTTTACTCTCGATCTCAAGACCAATAGGGCTTGAATCTTTTATTTTGCTTTCACTCTTGCTACAAGGTTGATTGTTTATTACTTCCTCCGTCCCGCTAGTAACCGCACTGTTATTGTTTACACGGGGATTAAGAAAAAAATAATGATATAAATGTTGTGAGTGTAAAAATAAAATAGGAGAGAGAATGAGTGAAGGGAATAATAAATTATAATGGTGTTGTGAGTATTAAAATAATGTAGGAGAGAGAATGAGTGGAGAGAATAGTAAAGATTCTTTGTCATTTTAGGAAGTGTGCAGTCTGTAATGGGACGCCCAAAATAGAAAGTGTGCAGTTTGTAGCGGGAAGGAGGGAGTATATTATAATATTTAAAAATATTCTAAAAATAAAATGTTTCAAAACCAAGAATAATTAAAAGGGCATGGTCTCTTTTATTTTTACAAACCAATGTTCAAAAGATTTTTTAAAAGCTTACGAAAAAAAATCAAAATTGATTGTACAAAATTAAAAATGAATTGACAATTTAACCTAAAACGATATCTATTTTTAACTGATTGTAATAAGTTTCAATGTTGGAGTAAATTAGAGATTTAACTTAAATGACATCTAAATAGAATCAAAATTTAGGACTTAAAACGACATTTATTTTGAATCGGAGGAAGTAAATATTAGAAATGAGCAAATCCATAGCATTTATAAGTAGATGTTAATTTATCTGATTTTTGTTCTGATTTATATCCATTTTAATATGTCAGACTACCACATTAGAAATGAGCAAATCCAAGGGAATAAATTAATGGGACCTACTTCTTGAGAATCGACCGTTTATATTATGCCACCACATTTATGACCGTTGTACTAACCCATTCAAAATATTCAAAAAGCTGGTCAACCTTAAGAGCACTCCAACTCTTGCTTTCAGCACTTAAAGTTATCATTAAAACTCATAAGAGCATAATTTTAGATGGAGTGTAAATAGACATTTCTGGAGTGCCGTTGTCCACCCCTTTCAAAATCGTCATTACCCCGCTTTACTACTACCGTCCATCGCCATCAAATCAACGGCTCAGATCTTCCCCACAGAAAAACCCTCAAATTATACAAACTTGATCTCTCTATCCATTTCGTTTAGCTTTCTCTACTGTTAGACTGCCAATCCATCATTTACATACATTTTCCATCAAAGTTCTTGCATTTTCCTGGAAAAACATTCAATCTTTCTCGCAATCCAATCAGGTTTAGCAACTGGGTATTCAAGAAATTCAAATGCAGAGTTGTTAGTTGGGGTTAAATCAGAAATAAGAATGCCTGTGTCAACTAGGTCTCAGATCAAAGTCAACCCAAATCAGCATGAATCTAATCAAGAATCAAGAACCCGGATGAGGTTAGATCAAGAAGACCCACATATGTATAATCATTCCCTTCATCAAATGAGAAACCCCCACCATGGATTGAAAGAAAAGATGAAAGCTTTGACCCAATTGTATGAGCAGCAAAAGAGAGCCGCCGGTGGTTTCAAGAACCCTTCTCCTAAACCCGAAGAAAAGCAATTTTCGATTCACCCGAGTGTAGATCTTTTGTGTCCTGGCAAAAGGGAAGATAAAGAAGCGAAAAGGTCAGAGCCCATTGATCAAGTGATGAAAGAGAATACAATGCCTAATTCTACGGTGACAAGGACTTACGTGTTGCCTCAGCCGCTAATGGAGGACTTCAAGGAGAATATCGCAGTGGGTCCCATGGCGGAAGGTGGTGGTGGGGAAACAATTGTTGGGTTTTCTTGTCCAAGAAGGGCCTCATTGACTACTACTGTGGCACGGAAGCTGTCGATGGGGGCAGGGGGACCCGTTGAGGCAAGAGCGAAAGATGGAGGGGCTAAGAATGTGCAGGAATTGGAGACTGTTCCTGAGAAATTGGGGAAAATCGGAAGTCGGATTCTTGTATTTGTGAGACTTAGGCCTATGGCTAAGAAGGAGAGGGATGCTGGATCAAGGTGTTGTGTAAGAATAGTGAATCGAAAAGAGGTTTACTTGACTGAGTTTGCAAATGAGAATGACTATCTGAGACTGAATAGGCTCCGTGGGCGACATTTTACCTTTGATGCCTCATTTCCAGATTCAGCTACTCAGCCTGAAGTTTATAACACTACGTGAGTTAAACAAGATTTTAAAAAAAAAAAAAATTCTGATTGATATTCTTTAATCATATTGCTCTAGTTTTTTTCATTAGTAGGTCTAATCTGCTGCATTCATTTGGTTTTTTTTTCATTAGTAGCCCAAATATTCGAATTTGATAAACCTTTTTTTCAGAAATGAGTAAAAGTTAAACGTAATTAGGACCGTGTATTAGTACTTCAGAGGTATTTGTATCTCTTCATTGTTTGTTACTAATTTAGCAAAATATATATTTTTTGTATGAAATAGTTGTACTAAGCTTCAAGTCCATGTACTCAAACTAGGTGCATCTACCTAGATTAAGTGCTCTTTGAAGCAGAATGTTGAGGTAACAACATACTTCAATACCTGCATAAAGGAAAAGTAAACAAGAGGGATTTTCAATTATTTTATTTTATTTTTCCATATCCTTCCATGTTGTTCTTTAATTTTCTTCCAGGAAGATCTGATCTTTCTGCATAAGGATGGTGGTAATTCTGTTTTCTTGGAAAATTTGATTCAATCTCATCTAGAATAGTGACTTTGGAAGTGTGTTGCATGACCAAGGAGGGAACTAAACGGATAATAATTTGATCTTTCCAGAACAGCAGAGCTTGTGGAAGCAGTTTTACAGGGAAGGAACGGGTCAGTCTTCTGTTATGGTGCAACAGGAGCTGGGAAAACATACACAATGCTGGGTACAGTGGAAAACCCAGGGGTAATGGTTTTAGCAATCAAAGATCTTTTCAGCAAAATTAGACAAAGGAGTTGTGACGGAAACCATGTGGTTCATCTATCATATCTTGAAGTCTCAATGAAACTGTCAGAGATTTGCTTTCTCCTGGAGGGCCTCTAGTCCTTAGAGAAGACAAGCAGGTCCGCTTTTGTTTTAATTTGCATCATTTATTTTTAGCGATTTCTCGTCTCTAGGTGTATTATGTAAGTTTTTATTTACGGAGAATGTGTTTCAAGTATTTCAGGGGATTGTAGCAGCAGGTCTTACTCAATATAGAGCTTACTCCACAGATGAAGTATTTTTCTACTTTCTGACTATATAAACTTACTTGGAGAATACTGATTGCATAGTAATAACTCAGCCTTTTTTGTGTAATTTATGGCAGGTAATGGCATTACTTCAACAAGGAAATCGGAATAGAACCACAGAACCAACTCGTGCCAATGAAACATCTTCCCGTTCCCACGCTATTTTGCAGGTATTTACAAAGTTTTATAATTCACATTTCCCACTTAAAAGTAAAACAGTCCACTGTTGGTTACTGGTTCTTTGATTTTGAAAATATTTAATCGCTTTTATTCCTAAATTACGCAGTTATTCAACCTTATTATGTTGTATCAGGTCATGGTTGAGTACAGAGTTAAAGATGCTAAAAACAATGTGATTAATAGAGTTGGAAAGTTGTCGCTTATTGACCTTGCTGGTTCAGAGAGAGCTCTTGCAACTGATCAGAGAACGCTTAGATCGCTTGAAGGTGCGAATATAAATAGGTCATTGCTTGCTCTAAGCAGTTGTATAAATGCCTTAGTTGAGGGCAAGAAACACATTCCTTATAGAAACTCCAAGCTCACCCAACTTCTCAAGGACTCTCTGGGTGGAGCTTGTAACACTGTAATGATTGCTAATATAAGTCCAAGCAATCTCACATTTGGCGAAACTCAAAATACCCTTCATTGGGCTGATCGAGCCAAGGAGATCCGTACTAAGGTTCTCTCTCTCTCTCTCTCTCTCGCTCTTTCCCTCTCCCTCTTTCTCTCTCTCTCTCTCTCTCTCTCTCTCTCTCTCTCTCTCTCTCTCTCTCTCTGTGTATGTGCATTTGCATGATATTGTTCCTCATCCTTTTACAATTGCAGGCATGTGATGCAAATGAGGAAATACTGCAAATACCCGAATCAGAAACAGACAAAGCCAAGCTATTACTTGAGGTTCAAAAAGAAAATCGTGACTTGAGAGCACAATTGGCTCGCCAGCAACAAAAACTACTGACGATCCAAGCACAAACCTTGGCTGCAGGCACTTCCCCAACCCCTTCAACCTTATCCTCCCTCATATCAACTCCGCCAACTACTTGTCAACCACGAGAAAAACGAAAGCCCAAATCTTCCTTCTTGTCTGGGAACTGTTTCACACCTGAATCAAGAAGAAAGGGAGCAGAGGATAATAATACTGTTAAAGAACTAAAGGAGACTGTGAAGACATTGGAGATAGAAATTGAGAAAATGAAGAAAGATCATGCAATGCAGTTAAAGCGGAAGGATGATTTCATTCGTGAGATCTCACGAAAGGGTGCAAAACCAGTGGAAGGAGGAGCGAAGAGGGTTGTGACAAGGGCGAGCTTAAGGCCGAGGGAGCAAGCTGCTGGTGAGCTGAAGAGCCCTGGTTATCGGTTTTTATCTCCCGCTCCAACAGCCAAAAAACGGAGCTTTTGGGATATAACAACAGCCAACAGTCCATCACTTGCTACATTGAATGGAAGGAAAACTAGAAGCCATGTTGTTAAAGAACCTCCAACAGCTCCCTCCATGCTTCTTCAGGTAGAGTGTTCCCTTTTGCTTTTTCTCTGATCCAGTTTGTGATACTTGATAAACCCCCACCCACCCCCTATGGATGACCAAACCGGCCCGGAACCGTTGAACTGTCTTGAACCGGAACCGGACGGAACCGTTTGAAACCGTAACCGGCGGTTTGGCGGTCCGGTTTCTCCTTTTGAAAAACCGTGAACCGGCGGTTTCGAACCGCGTGAACCGGCAATTTCGAACCGCCTGAACCGGAACCGTTGTCAAAACCGTCAAATTCGTCAAAAATTTCATTAGATTTGTCCTAATATAGCCGTTAGAGTATGGGGTATATGGTTAAATAAAAAATATTTTTGTTTTCCCAACATATTTTCTCAACTATAAATACCACCCCCTCCCCTCACATTTTTTTTTCACACAAACCCCCTTAACTTTCTCTAACGAATTTTGTTAATTTCTCTGATTCTCAATCTCAAATCATAAACTAACTCTCATTTGTTTTAAGTTTTAGGATAAAATGTATATAAGGGGTATACGTATAAGATTGAGTGGTTCGGTTTATAGGTATATATGGGATTTAGGTATATGATTTAGGGGGTTAGAGTATGGGGAATATAGTTAAGTTATTCGGGTTTAGGGTATGGAATATATAATTGTGATTTAAGGTTTTAGGGTATAGGGTATATATTAGAATGATGTAGATGAATTAGGGTTTAGGGTATTGAGTAAGTATTAGGGTATAGGGTATATGTGAGATTAATGTAGATGAATTAGGGTTTAGGATATGAAGTATATGATTTAGATTTAAGGTTTAGGATATAGAGTATATATGAGATTTAAGTAGATAATTTAAGATTTGGGGTATAGGGTATATCATTTAGATTTAAGGTTTAAGGTATAGGGTATAAATGAGATTTAGGTAGATAAATTAGGATATGGGGTATGGAGAATATGATTTAGATTTAAGGTTAAAGGTATAGGGTATATACATTAGGTATATGATTTAGGTTTAGTGTATGTGATTTATGATTTAGTTTTTTCTTTTATATACTATCATTTGTGTTAGTTTTTTTGTATATTTTTTTATATACCTTTGTGTAAAAAAAAATCAGTAATTAAAAATTCTAAAACAATTTTTTATATTCAAAGGAAAAAAACCGCTGAACCGCGGGTTCGAAACCGGAACCGTGAACCGTAAGTTCACGGTTTGGTTCCGATTTCCCCTTTTCCGGAACCGAAACCGGCGGTTTCGAACCGTAACCGTGTTTGGTCATCCCTACCACCCCCACCCCTCCCCTGGGTCCCGGCTCTAAAAAAAATAAAAGCAGGAGATGGATTTGTCAAGTCAAACTTTTTAACACCATACTTTTTTGTGTATACATTTTTAGCTTCAAATTAGTTTTGTTTGTCCTCTCTCTTCATTTTTGGATTGAAGCTTAAATTTTAGATTTGTGGCTCTTTGTTTGGACAATCTCAAATCCTAAGTGTGACTCTTGTTTGGGGATGGTAGGGGGGAGGGTGAATTTATTGAACAAAAATTAACACCTCCTTTCGGAACGAACTAGATGGATATCAAGTTTAGCGTTAATGATCATAGCTGGCACAAACTTGGCTCGCATAGGGTATAAGAATAGAGATATGTAGTGTCCATTTATAGACGAAACAAGCTCAGGTCGCAGTAACCACAAAATAAATGTATGTAGTGAGAAAAAGTGAATTGGCATGTGTATATGACTTAGACTTAAGGTCCTGCGCAGAGAACTTAAAAGGGTTGCCAAAAAAAATTCTATCAATTGGAAACTCCTTTGAAGGTCTAGATGTTCCTTTTTACATTTAACGAAGCTTTTGAGTATTTCTTTCGTTCTTTCTTCTGGAACTGATGCAGCTTGCATATCCATGTTTCTGGTTTGTGTTCATGTTTGGACCCCATGCCATCAATTACCTCATTCAGCCAGGTTTTGCTCGTCAAAGGCCCTGAATCTTCGAGAGTCATCTGAAGTGGACAACACAATTGGAAAAAGCCAAGTGCTTGGAGATGAACTGAGCCTGCTGCCTGAGCAAGTCATTGACACAGAAGAAAGGTTTCCTCAACTTCAATTTTTGCCACCATATATGAGCTAATGTGTATGCTATCTACTGTATAACAGGTCTTCCCCCACACCCTTTGTTGTGGTAATTGAAGAAGACATGATTTTATTTTATTTTAAATATTTCATTGGGTTCTGTAAACTTTGTATGAAACACACACACATATTCATTTTAACTGCCTTTATTTTCACATTTGTGCTCAAAATCCTTGATGTATTCATTTCACTGAAACATGGAATCCTTGTATTAATATCAGTCAAAATCTAACTGTAGTTTGAGTTAAAGATCTCTGTCATTGTGAGCATATCCTGATGGAATTGAACTGAAACTTCAATCCTGAATTTAAGAAACAAATATCTTCATATTTTACTTTCTTTGATGATAGATATGAAATAATTAAAATAAAATAAAATCATGTCTCGACCCTTCATCCTGCAAGAGGGTAAGACGGTCAAATTACCAAAATTCGCTACAGAAACGTGGAAAAGCTCGCGCTATGCAACTAGCAGATTCAAATCATATTACATGATTGGGAGAGTGCGAGGTGTGTGGCCATGACAACAGAGCTCACGAGGTGTGTGGCCAAAATTAATTGGACAACATGTGGAGTCCACCGAGGCACCCTCCTCATCTTGACCCTTCATCCAGCAAGAGGGTAAGATGGTCAAATTACCAATATTCGCTACAAAAACGTGGAAAAGCTCGCGCTATGCAACTAACAGTTTCCAAATCATATCATATGATTGGGAGAGTGCATTCTCACATTATATCCATCAAATCAACAGTGAGGTCAACATTTTGAGTCGTTATTGAGACCGGTGCAAACAATATACCACAAAGAAGTCCACATTAGTGGCACCTTTTTTCTTTTCTTTTCTTTTCTTTTCCTTTCCTTTCTTTTTTAAAGATAGCAAACCTAAACTACAACTCAACACACCTTACAATATCAAGCATTTTAACCAAGTAAGTGATACTTCCTCCGTCTCAAAGCGAATATCTAAAAAAAAAAAGTCAATAATAAATTAATTTTTTTTTTTGGACATTCATTTATTTGAGACGGAAAGAGTTTTTACTTCTCATATAACTCACCTATGCTTGTAGTGAAGTAATTTCAACAAGCATAAGAAAGGTAAGAAAGTTAAACCATGAAATATGTGCAAACCTAATCACATTTAGTTTTTTTTTTATAACTTTTTGTGAGTCCACAACTTCAATCAACACCAAGGAAGGGTCCCAAATGGCCCCCATATATTTCTACTTTTGCAGAAAGAGAAATGTACCCTTTCTTAGTCATCAAAGCCTTGAAATATGGAGAAAGATGAACCCTCCTCCCTATCAGGGCCGGCTGATGAGAGGTGCAAGAGGTTCCTCTGCACCGGGTCCCAAATTTTGGAGGGTTCCCATTTTATCTAGGCTCATTAGTATATAGCTTTGAAAAAAAATATTTATGTTGTGCGAAAAGTAATGATCAATGTAATAAATTATTTTTGAATTTTATTGCTTAATTTTGTAAAAAATTTAATCTTTATATAAAAGCACTTATATATACATATTATATTTTTTATATTAATTTTTAAACATTAGGGGCCCAATATTCACATTTTGCACAGAGCCCCAATAATTATTGAGACGGGCTGCTCCCTATTCTATCATTTACTCACTTCATCATCTTTCTTATAAGTATCAAGTAGAGCATTACTTCCTCCGTTCCATTATACTTGTAGTTCTAGAGTTTTTCACACAAATTAAGAAATACATTTAATATATACCTAATATACTAAATTACATTTGAAATATTTCAAGTAACTAAGCAATTAAATGCATTTACAACTACAACTAACTAATCATAAATAAGGGTAGTTTAGGCAATACGCGACAAAGTTTTATGGAAAACTTAAAAAATGCAAGTATTTTGGGACAAAAAATTACTCCTAGAACTACATGTATTTTGGGACGGAGGGAGTATTTTGTTATAAGAATATTCAAGGGGTTGAAAAGAAAATGATTGGACAATTGTAACTACTAATAGATTAATTAAATCAATAATTTGCTCAAGGGATCATAACTTGGACCACTAAATCATGTATGTGATCATGAATCATAAACAAGCATCATTAATATTAATTTTATCATTTTCTCTATTTAAAAAATATTTCATTACCTAAATGAATCTCTATTTTTATTTTTGAAAAAGTTGTTTTTAAACAGTGTACATAAATACATTTAATAATCTCTCTGTGAACTAGAGTATAGTATGGTAATTGACTGAGGCTTTTGTCCATTTTTTTATTTAAATAATATTTTTAAATGAAAATTTTGTTTTAAAAGGAAATCAATAATGTAAGAAAACATTATCATACAATGGGAATAAATGAGACTTGTCTATAACATAACATATAATTATGGGAATTTGACCCGAAAGTTCCTTTTGGAACAAATCACTTCTCCTTAAGTTCTTCATTAAATCGAAATGACCTGAAAGTTCTTATGCAGTAATATATAATACTGCATGCAATATTATAATATTCACTCATATGTGAATATAATACTGCATCTATAATACAGCATGGTGAAGGAACTTCTCGGGCATTATGATACTTTTTTAGAATTTTCCGGTCACTCTCCCTATAATTATCCTTAGGGGCGGATGCATTTCATCGCCAAGAAGTGCAAATGACGCACCTGACATTTTGAAAAAAAATTATCGAGTATTTATAAAAAAAAATAAAAAATATATAGGGTGCAAACTGTAATTTTCGAAAAAAGAGGGATGCAAAGTGTAAATATGTGAAAGTTAGATAAATTTTATCTAACTTTCACATATTTACACTTTGCATCCCTCTCTTTCGAAAATTACAGTTTGCACCTTATATATATATATATATACTCCCTGGTTAGCTAGTAGCTGCTGTTTATTCTTGTTTGCAAGGAATTAAGGAAAAAAAATAATGATATAAATGTTGTGAGTGTAAAAGTAAAATAAGAGAGAGAATGAGTGGAGGGAATAGTAACTTATAATGGTGTTGTGAGTATTAAAATAATGTAGGAGAGAGAATGAGTGGAGGAAATAGTATAGATTCTTTGCCATTTTAGGAAATGTGCAGTTTGTAATGGAACATCCAAAATAGAAAGTGTGCAGTTTGTAGCGGGACAGAGGGAGTATATTTTTTTGCATACCATGGGTCTAAATTCTAGATACGCCACTGATTATCCTGATCTACTCCGATTAGCAACAATTGGTTTTAAGGTCAGACATTATTACGATATCAAGTTAATTTTCTACCCGTATTTCTTTCGATTGATTTTAGAGCGAAACCATAGATATTATTAAATAATACTTGTTGTTGAAGAAGTTGTACTCCCTCCGTCCCTAAATGTTTGTTCCATTTGACTTTTCAAACATTTTAATTTAGTGATTTTGAAGCTTTAATTTTGGTTATTTTTACGAACGCTTTGAAAATTATTGATAATATACACCGCCGTTATGTAATACTCCGTCCCTAAATGTTACAAGTTTTGAAAATTTAGTGATTTTGAAGCTTTAATTTTGGAAATGAGACTAACTTTTTGGGACAAAGGAAAAGTGAAAATGGGACAAACATTTAGGGACGGAGGGAGTACTTTATTATGATATCAAGTTAATTTATTAAATAATACTTGTTGCTGAAGAAGTTGTACTTCATGTGACTCTTTGCAGAATGGTTTTAGGCAAAAAGAAAAAGCGTGAACAGTAAAACCAAATTTCGACAAGATTTGCTTTCGCAGATTCCCATAATCCAAAGAAGAAGCATTTAATGTTGATCCATCCCCATTAAAAAACTTTGCACCGAAATCAATAAATATGCTTCCAATTTACTATCTGCTTTGGATCAAATGCCTAAGCTATTATTTACCCAGAAAAGAAAAGAAAAGGAGATAAATTCATTAGCTATAGCCTATACATACTTTAGAAAAAGAAATCTTAAACAAACAAAAGTAATATTTGTTGATGATTCCTCTATAACCTTGACTCTAGTTACTACCAGAGGAATAGTGAAATGAAATTTAGATAATATCAGAGCATCTTCTTTTTATTGCGGTCGAAATTTTTCAGTTTTTGTTGCGATGTATGGTCTGAATAATAAGTTTTTACGCGTTTCTCACATGTTCTCTTTAAATTCCATACTGATCAACTGCAAATTTGACTTTTTTTTTTTCTTGAACATTTATTTTGAAACGAAAAAAATCAAAGGAATATCATGGGTCTCAAATGAGAGAAAAGGGGTAAAAAACAAAGATAAGCCTTCATACTAAATCCAATAACCAGATTCCATTAAAAACTTAATGGAATCAAGTCAAATCATTTTCTTTGACACCCTCATAAATTAATTCCAAGAAAACCACAACATTCCAATAACTCCATTTCTCCTCCATGTTCCCCCCCCCCCAATTGATTTTTATAGTGATATATGTACTACAGAACAAAATCAAAGGAGTATAAAATCTTCAAGTCAATCATGCTTTGCTTGCAATAACATAATTCTGACAACAAAATATATAAACTTGAATTATACACCCACCAGATTCCCTCCAATCATTAGATAATGATAATTATGATTATGTATATTTCCTCATTCCACCCCCCATAAACCAAAAATACAAAATAAACCAGAATCTTTCCATTTTCTATAGCAGGAAAGTAAAAACAAAAAAGATAAGGTGAAAGAATTGGAGAATATCTAAATAATCTCCAATTTCTTTGATTATAACTAAGTTAAACAGTATCACCAGTTTACCCTTAAAGAAAAACAAGAAGAAGATGATGAACAACTTAAACTCTGAGCAAGTAGACACTAAGTTCAGGGGCACCATTGGTATCAGGGTTCATCATATAGAAAGCTTCCGAGTCTCGAGATCCGACGACTCTCTCAAATTTGGCTCTCATATACATGATCTCACCATCGCTCGGATCGCCTTCTTCTCCAACCTTGTCTTCTGATGCAGCGGGTAAAACCCCAACCCCCATTGATATGGGCTCCACAGCTTTCAAAATCTTCCACTCTTTTTCCCCACATTCCCTCCTTGTTGCGTACCCACACTTCTTTCCATTACAAGAAGCCCTCCAAACAGGCTCTTCCACTAACCGGGTTGAGGTTTTCTTTGAATTTTCGTCTTCTTTGTTGCACTCAAGTGCGATTCTAACCAACCCAGATGCCATTTCTTTAACCAATCCACTTATTGGTGTAGAAAGCTCGATCAAGAAGGCTGGTTGAGAGGAGGGGTATTTTTGGAATGCGAAGTGGACGTGTCCACGGCGGTATCCAAAGAGTGTGCCTATTACTTTGGGTCCTAGACCGTTTGGTAAGTGCGCTCCGTTCTTGCCCAATGCAAGAACTGAGCGCAACCTAGAAACTGCAACTGCTTGTAGTTTCTTCCTTAAAATAATGACTGGTAATTCTGCCGCTGGAGCCTTGGGGTTCTCCTTTTTATTTTCTTCAATAGTAGAGTTTGAAGAAGGCTTGAGAGATGATGGGGTTGAATTTAATGCTTCATCTTCATTGCTGATTTTGTTGGACCAGTGGAAGTGCCTCTTGGAGGATGATGAGTCTTGGGTACTCTTGGCAGCCATGACTGTCTTCATGTAAATGAGACCAGAGCAGCTCCTTCCTATAAAGAATGTATAGAGAGAGAGAGAGAGAGAGAGAGAGAGAGATAGAGATTCCAGACACTTCTTTATGTATCAATAGGGTTTAAGTTTTTTTTATTCTTTTCTGGTTTATAGTCTCCTTTGATGCAGTGCCAAAGAATCCTGACAAAAGAAACATAAGCTACCCCACCATATTGTGTTAAACAAACAACACAGAGAGAGAGAAGAGAGAGAGAGAGAGAGAGAGAGAGAGAGAGAGAGAGAGAGAGAGAGAGAGAGAGAGAGGGGTTTCAAAATAAAGAAAGGGAATCAAAGGAGACAATGAAAATGTGTTATATCACTTTCTTGTAAGGAGTTTGCTTGACTGACTTTCTTTGACTAGGAATCCTAAAACCCTTGTACAGCAAAAGGGATCCAAAATCAACAACTAAAACTAGAATTCGGAGCTGTTGTATCAATAGATTTGCTGTTAAACTGTTACATTTCGTGGAGATTGAGTCACGTCATTAGAAAATAATAGACAAAAATTAAATTAGCCAAATAAGTATTTCACTTGATGCCTATTTATTCTTTGCTGCAAATATCTAAAAGAGGCATATATAACCTTTCTTCACACACTATAGCTTAGCAACAAATAAATTCAAATTCCAGATCCCTAAAATAGACCCATACATTACATACTCCTCAAAATTCCTAAACACAACCTGCAATATTATTTGGCTCCTACTGCCTAGCGTGCTCAGGGTTTGTTGGGTTCTAGTTCTACAGTCACTCTAGATTTTCTACTTTGCCAGTTTGCCCCATTATTGGCTTCACTGACAATGTCAAGTCTATTCAACCAGCAACAAACTTCACTTTGATGACCTAAGATTTCATCATAATGGGACCCACAAGTCCACCGCAACTCAATAATTGACACATGATACTGAAGGTGAAGGAGAAAAGAACATGCTCCCTTCGCCGTCCCGATTTAATGTTGTTAGTTTGACTTTATATGAAAATTAAAAAAAATGTTACGAATATGAAAAGTGAAATAGGAGAGAGAAGTGGGTAGAGAGTTTTTGTTATGAGAATGACAAGTGGGTCTCATTATCCATTTTAAATAATAAAATAACTAAAAACCTAAAATTGGAACCGACCAAAAAGAAAAGTAAAAACTTTAAACCGGGATGAAGGAATTATGATTTATGCAGTTGTACACATGCCTTGCATAGTTGTACTTTACTTTCACAAAGCAAAAGTTACATCGTAGTGCACAACAGAGTTGAGGTGGGATCAGCAAGCATCATTAGGTCCATTAAGACAATACTAGACTACCTATTGCGCGTGACCCTTAGGAAAATTGGATAATGTAATAGAAACGGCCTAATGATTGATTAACAACTAATGACTAAAATACATGCCATTTGTACCACTAATGTACAAGTGGCTACAAATGTTCTGGAAATATTCACTGTTTTCTACTTAATCCCAAAAAGTTAGTCCCTCTTTTCTCATTATTAGTTTTAATAATTGAGCAATAATTTAGATTACTTCTAATTATCACAATAAAAATCTAAAAATTGTTATCAATAATATTTATAATGGTGTATCAATAACAAGTTTTATATTTTCATTAGAATAATTAAAACTAACTTAAATTATTGTTCAAAGTTCATTCAAACTAACAACGAACGAAAGAAGAAGGGACTAAGTTTCCGAAACGGAGGAATATTTAAAATTGGGGCAAATGAGACTGCATATGACTAAACTATACTAATTACATTAAACATATAGACAAGAATAACCGAGAGTACAGATTACAACTAGAGTCAGTCAACAAGTACCAGTGCACTACTAACCAAGCGCATTTGTACAATAATAAGAGAAACGGAGCTAAAAGGGTTAAGGAAGCTTGCCTATAATTCAAGAAAATGAAGGGGGTACTAAGTTAGCTATTCAAACTTGGCTCAGCTTCAGGTGGTGGTTGTTTGGGGATAGGGGCCGTTGTGGCCCCACCATTCATTCTTGCACGTGCCTCCGCAAACATTCTCTGCTGCTCTGCTAACGCTTCTTCTTCAGTCATTTCGGCTCCATTGGTGCTCTTCACACCTCTCACTGTATCCTGTTATACATTTACCAAATGTTTTTAGTTCGAGTAAGATCAACTAATTAATCCAAGTTGGTATAAAGTACCAACATATGGATTATGGCCAGATAACAGTATAAAGAGGTCCCTGTTTGTTGGGTTTGATATACTCACTTCCATCCCGAAATGAAAATGATGTTCTCGCTTTTTTTTATTGTTGATACGAAGGTACTTTGAGCAATAAATTTGGGTTAATTTAATTATCCTAATGAAAATTTAAAACTTGTTAATGATACACCATTATAAATACTGTCAATAACAATTTTTAGATGTTCATTAGGATAATTGAATTAACCTAAAATTATTGCTTAAAGTATCTTCGTGTTGACAACTAAAAGTCGGAAAGATCATTTCGGGACGGAGGGAGGGAGTAATGCTTACTCCCTTCCATTCAAAACTCCATCTTTGAAACTCAACACAGTTTAATACTGATTTTCCAAAATACCCTCAAATTTACAGACTAAAACAATTGTCAAGAGTTTAACTCTAACATAGTATGGGAAGCGTAAATTTTGAAAATTGTGGTTAGCATAAATATCAAGGGACAAAAAAGTAAAAAATATGTGCATGACCCCACCACACCCTAGACTGGTCTTTTTGAGCAACAAAGATATACTTTCTCCGTCCCGAAATAAATGTCGCAGTTGACTAGTCAACGTTTTTAAGGAAGGTGTTTTACAAGCTTGTACAATGTTAAAATTTATGTCACTTTCCTTATTTGGAAACGCGACATTTATTTTGGGACGAACCAAAATGGGAAGTGCGACATTAATTCCGAGACAGAGGGAGTATCTAGTAGTATACGTGGGTCGTTCGAATAAAGAGATAAGGAATCACCATGGTCTCGAGCTTGTGTTGTTCATATGCAGCATAAACATCTTCAATGTATTCCCCAAAACCAAGAACCTGTACCATTTATCAGCCTTTCAGTCGAGAAAATTATGAACTACGTTCATACAGTACAACTAAGTTCAATGAGCAATAGGAAACAAGCGAAAAGAAAGCATCAGTGGTAGCAGAATCAAGAACATAGTTGTGCATTCATTTGCAAATAGGAATCAATGGTTGCTGTTTCAAGTATAGGAATACATGTGCGTTATTAGGCTACAAATAATCGCTATCATGTGCCCTTGCCTCCTCAAATTTGTGGTTAACGCCCTCACATGATAAAACCAACAAATTAATTTCAGCAAAACCGACAAAAATTTCAAACAGAAGCTGACAAGACTACGATTCTCCTGGGCTAAAGTCACAGGAGCAGTCACCTACTTAAAGCAAGCAAAGTTGACAATAAAAGAACACGAAGGGAAAACCACTGCATTTACAATGTTTACATACAGTCAATGAAAAACTTATATCTAAGGGGAATCCACAAGATGTCAAAGGTACATTATTTAACCAGCAGATCGTAAAATCACTTCCATGACCGGGTTAAATAGGAAGGTTAATATAATGTTAGGATACAAAAATGTGACTCCATTTATAGAAATGAACGTAACGTGTATGCCTTGCATACACCAAATTCCAGCAACGTGCTACCAACATTTGAGGGTTCACCTAATTCACCAATATTATGACCCTATCCAAATTCAATTACTTTTGGAGTTCTAAAAGCAACATAAAACTATTAGTTTATTATTAATAGGACAAACAATAACTGCTTACAGATAAAAGTTACAATTCATGCCATAAATATTGAAATAACACTTCACCATAACATCTACAACCTCGGGGGTTCACTCTGTAAGCATCCTTAATCCATACTAGTCGAACTCTTTAAGATTTTTAATGGACGAACAGAACATCACTCCTTAATTATAAATAAGATATTTTACTCGTAGAGCTCATGTATACAGTATACTCCCTCCGTCCCACAATACTTGACACACATTTCTATTTTGGGCGTCCCACTGATAAGTCACACTTCCTAAAATGGCAAAGAATCTTTACTATTTCCTCCACTCATTCTCTCTCCTACATTATTTTAATACTCACAACACCATTATAATTTACTATTCTCTCCACTCATTCTCTCTCCTACTTAACTATCTACACTCACAACACATCAACCTTTTTACTTTTTCCTTAATTCCCGTGCGGAACAGTAACTGTGTCAAGTATTACGGGACGGAGGGAGTATATAAGATTAAGCATGAACGGGGCCAGTCCACTGTAGGGTCCTAAGATCTAACACAATTAAGTTTAAATTGCACATCTGAGATGGGGCCAATCATGAGAACCATAGACGTAATAGATGTTATGACATAAATGAGTGCATAATATACAGTATACAGACTTCACTGAGTACATGAAACAAATTTTAAGCATATCAGATTAGATGATAACCTCCAATGCCTTCAGTACATGTTCTGGTGCAATAGTTCTTTTATCTTCTCTGCTACAAACTTCATTTGACTCCGAAGAAATCAGATTAATAAACTCTGAAAGAGGATTGAACAAATCAGTCTCTGTGAAATAAATGGAGATTGAGATAAACATCAAGTGGCAAACATCCAAATTAACCATGTATGAATTGCAATTGCTTAAATGCACTAAAGATGTCAACATTGAAATTCATACAGTGGATCAACAATTAAAGAATAACATGTGCACAGGAACATAATATGCAAGCAAGCTAATGAAAGTGACAAGCAATATTTATATTGTTTGCCATTGTTTAACATTAATATAGCACACATAGATAGACAAATTTTCTGTAGGTTAAAAATATGTAGTTATCAACAAAAAATATATAATGTATTTGGTAAAAGGCACCTCCATGGGCAAGTAAATATGCTTTTGGAGTCTTCGATATATCAGAATTATCAGCAAATAATACCGGTTAAGACTATCCCCAGTTCAGAAAGACTAAGCAAGGACCTTATATATATGATTGATTTCACATATTTGCAGGAGTAATATCCATAAGAAACCCATATAGGAATTAGGAGAAGATCAAATGCACAAGCAAAGATGAAGTACTCGGAACAAGACTAGCATGCATTCTCAGGAGACCTACCAATGGCTGAATACAGCTAAAATTAGCAGAGCAACCATAAAGAAAAAATTTTGTAAACATGAAATTATTTCAGCAGGAACATTAAATGAATAATCAATAATCAATTAAGAATTCCGCACGACATGACAAATCCCACCATACTCAACCAATATGACAATAGCCCTCAACCAAAGGAGCACCGAAACCTTATTTCAAATATACAAAGGTAATGAAAGTAAAAAGTACGGCAAAATGACCCCAGGGAAGGGCATTATGTATGCAATCTCACCTACACAACATTCAATTAAAAGATCTTGAGTATCTCTCGCAACACGAACATCTTGAGGCAGCATCTCCTTAATTATCTTAGTCATAGTAGCTGAAATTAGTAACAAGTTGCATTAGCAATGGGTAAAAATAAGAATCAATATGAATTTATGGTATAAATAGAGATATTTAGCAATGAAACTAATCAACCAACACGTAGAATTAACTTTCAATTGAAAAGAGAGAGAGAGAGAGAGAGAGAGAGAGATTGAACATAAGAAATTTAGAAAACTTTCTAATCCCTGTCAGAAAACTAAGCTGAAACAACAAATAACAAAAACCTAAAAGCAAAAATCAAGATACATACCAAAGGTAGAAAACAGTATACAAATAGCGCGCACACATACTACACAATATATAAATATTTCAAGGTGTGTACGAAAAGGCTGAGAGCGAAAATCGAACCTTTTGGAAGCGAGGCATCTTCTTTCGTCTTCCCAACTATATCCATCGGCTCCATCTTTAAGCCTTCAAAATTAATCGATCCTCAAACTCGTAAAATTTATAGATATAAAATAACCATATATCGATTGAATCGCATATTCAGAATGCACCAATTACAGATCTAAAGCGGTAAAGACAAGGAAATTAGGGATTAGGGTTTGGACTCACCGAGAAATCGAGATCTGCGAAAAGCTACTACCGGAGAGAGAGCCTGACGGCGCAACGATCGATTGAAAGCGATCGGAATCGGATCGAACTACAGGATCGGAGTTGCGAGCGATACATGGTTGTCGATATAGGGAGAGGGATTGCAGGCGACTAGGGCAAAAATTCTCCAGAGCGCGTCGATTAGGATAATACACGCGCTTTAGGGTTTGTCGTTATGTGTGCGTTGGTTGGGTCCCGCAGGTTGAATAATGGTTTAATTGGTGCGTGAGTTTTACGCGATTTGGATGAGAGTGGCAATTTATTGGGATAAGAAATAGGGGACTGCATTATATAGTTTTCGTCTTGAAATGGAGGGGAAAAGGTCGTTTGAAACAGGTGGTGTTTGATGAATTGCCCAGAGAGAGAAAGGGAGAGAGAGGAGGGGGGAGAGAGAGAGAGAGAGAGTTGCAGAAGGGGCCGGTGAGAGGAAGTGAATATGGGCCTGGGCTTTAACGGGATGGATCTGTATACTGGGCTTCAAAAATGGTGGCCATACCATTTATAATTTTGGAACTATGTCCGATAAGTTTTAAAAAAGTTTCATAATGTCCGATAAGTTCCTTCCCCATGTTGTATTATGATTTTGTATTATGTTTCGAAAATACAACATCAATTAAGGCCATAATACTGCATTAGGCGGCCGCAGTGGCCAGTCGAAGCCCGTGGGCCAGGCGATCGGGTCCGGCGATCGACGGCGGATTCCGATCAAAATTGCAGTTCGGTGAAAATTGACCGGGTCAGCGAAAATTGACCGAAATCCGGCATGCGGTGATAGCGAGACGGCGGCGGAGGCGCGGGGCACATGGCGGAGGCGGTGATGCGGATGCAGTATTATGATTTTAAACTACTGCATAACTAAATGTTGCATTATACATAATACAACATGAGAACTTATGAGACATTTTAATACAATGAAGAACTTAGTAAAAAGTGATTTGTTCCAAAAGAAATTTATGGGGCAAATTCCCTATAATCTTTGGTCACTTTGTTTTTTGTGATATCATGCTATCGCCTTACATTTTGATGCATATTTTATTTTCTCTCGTTTGTTTGTCTGTTTGTCGAGAGTTTGTTGTTTATCTCATTTGTTGAGAGTATATGTCGTCTCTCTATTATATCAAGAGTCATTATATAATATTTTTATTTCTTTCCTCATATTACATCACAAACAAATTGAAACACTTGATAAATTCATTTGATCGGGTAAAGATAAGCGTCGAATGTCATAGCATCGATTATGTGTGCCTAAACGGTTCGGTTGTCTGGGTTTTTGCAACATGCGGCTATTCAACATCATAATACTTGAGATGTTTGATACGTGGTTTCTAGCCGACAGACATTGGCGCTCTTGTTGTCGTATTTCAAAACTAAATGCAATACTTTACTGTGAATAATTTTTTAATGCCAATATTAATAGTATCGAAATTATTCTTGAATTAATATGTAGACGTCTCAAGATATTGTAAGAAAAAGGTTGTTGGAAGAGTGACAAAGTTAGATACCTGATGCTGCAGGAAATGTGCTTATCAATCTTCCTCCACGTGGCAGGACTGATCACCTGGCTTCTTGACCTGAAAACAGAACCCACGACTAGCCGGATGTGTCTCCGGCGAAGACGCTCGGGCGTGAGAGTAAGATAACAGTTGTATAAAGCTCAAAATGTATTGAATAATGAACTCAGAATACAAAATGGCAGTTACCTTTCACCGTTTGGTAGTGATGAAGTATTTATAGGCAAGAGTGATGTATTTTTGGGGAGGCGACATGTCCTCCGAGATTATAGCGGCAGTTACTTGGACGTGGGAACATGTCTATAACGGTCCCTGATTTATAGGGATGTGGTTATGAGGATTGTTCAACCAAATAAGCCGGCAAGTGTTAAGTCGTCACTTGTTGGTTTAGGTCGAGGTCGTCACTCGTGAAATGGTCGACATTGTCGGAGTAAGCATGGTTCGTACCGAGTTATAATATGGATTCTCCGAGGTCGGACTAAGTTAAGTCGGGGCACGGTGAGCGGACCGTGGGCTTAGTCGGCCCTGATCTTTGAAATGGGCTTTGGGCCTTGCTTTCTGGCGGGCCAGCCCTATTGAGAATGTGATAATCAATTTGGATGTAATTGGGCTTTATTTGCTTGGCCCAACTCGGCACTTTTGGTATGTTCGGTGGCCCCCAACTTTCGAGTTGACTTCGTCGACTTGGAAGTTAAGAAAAACTTTGATGAGAATTACTTTACTCGCGAGTCATTTGTTCGTTACGAGGCTTAGTCGACTTTTGATGACGTGGCAACATCACAGTCGTTGGCAATGAACGGTTGGAGATGAAGGAGCGCCGATTTTCGTAATGATGACTATTCGACGTTTGGAACTCCTTCTCGAAAACCGCTTGGCTTTTAATTTTGGAAAATTAATTTCGATTTTCCTTTCCCTTTCCAAATTTAGGAAAATAGAAATACTCGGTCTTCCTCTCCAATTCGAATTCTTACCGTTTTCAAACTCCTCTTCTCCGGCGACAATCACGGAATTGCGGTAGGACTTAAACTCGGTTCTCGGCTTGCAACGAACTCCCTTTCTTCAATCAATTAAGGTATTTCCCTTGTATTTTTGTTTTAGGGATTTAATTTACGCTTTGTGTTCAATTCCGCCATGGCTAGGACCTTTAGTAGTGAACCGGGAGCTTGGTATGGCTGCTCTTTGTGCGTGCAAGTAGGGCATGTAAGAATGTGAACGGTGAGTGGAGAGTGATGTCCTTGGATGAGTGTGCCTCCATTTTGACTAATTGGGGTTGAATTACACGAGATAGGGCTGCCCGTTGTAGGAGAAATTGAAAATGTGGTGATTGACGACTCAACTGTTGTCGCTTTTCATTTATTCCATGAACCTGCTTGACCATATTACCTTGTTTTATGTTAGGGACGTCCAAAAGCCCTCCTTTCTTAGAAATAGGATAGGTTTTCCGGGAGTCTAGGTCGTCCTTAGGTAGGTCGGCGAACTTGATCATAGGGCCCGACTCCCCTGCTTCCTCTTTTGCTTGTACGAGATATGGCGACTCGAAGGAAATGCTTTGCCTCAACTTCTTCAGTCCTCGAATCGTCGACGCCTTTGGGTCCAACGTGGTGCCGAGGCAAGAATGAGAGGGGCTATGTTCCCCAAGGGCCATTACGAGGCAACAAGAACACGCCTTCTAGGTATAGCATGATTTGGGATTTACGTGGGGTGAGTAAGGAGGATTACGGGGTTACTATTTACACTCGAAGGAATTCTTGAAGCAATTCGGGTCGTCCTTTACCACGAGATGCCACTAAGGTAGCCTTCTTCTATGGTCGGTTCGTTCTTTGGTCTTAGGTTGCCCCTCGATCCATTCATAAACAAATTTTGGAGTGTGCCAATGCCCTTCCCCTTGACTCGGAGCCAATGCACATAGGGTCCTTGTGTGCTTTGCTATGGTGTGCGGAGTTCTTGGGGTATGAACCTTGCATGAGGGTGTTCAAGGAATTTTTCACCATCAAATACGGTGGGGAGGATATGAGTATCGGTACCCCTTCTAAACCCAAATCTCCCAAACTCTTTACCAACCTCCCCAATAAGCACAGGTGGTTGGAACTCGCACGTGGTAGTGGTAGAGAGTAGATTAGGATGGGAATTTCCATTGCCCGATGGTGAGGCTGAAGCCGTAGATGAGGGAGACTTTTGGGAGCCGTCTTGGCATCTTAGCTTGTACAAGACCTTATGTAGGTTAGTCGAGAAAAGGCCCGTCGGCGGGAGAGTTTGCTCACCACTAAATACAACTTTATGGCGGGTGGAATGATGCACGGAGATGGAGTGGTGGAGCCTCTTTATTCCGTCTTTGAGGGTCAAATATACCACGATTGGGTAACTCATCACTTGGGCAAGTTTGGAGATATGTGCCAACTTTGTAAGAAAAGCAAAGATTCTTGCAAAACCCAGACGGGAGCACTTATTGGTGGTAAGATTTCTTTATTCAGCCCTTCTCTTTACTCGTCCTCTATAGGGATACTTGTAAGTATATATAATTTGCTTGTATGTAGCATTTGTCTTGGGTGAGTCAGTTATAGGTTGAACTTGACTTTCGTACATAGCTAGCTCATGCATAGCGTTTCGTATGTAGAATGATTAGCTCGCCTATAATTAACTCGCTCATAGGAAAATCAAGTCGGTCATACTGTGTTCACACATAGAATTTTTTACTCGTATATAGAACTTTTAACTCGTATGTAGAACTTTTAGCTCGTACATAGAACTTTTAGCTCGTACATAGAACTTTTACTCGTATGTCGATTTAACACTTGTCCACTTGAATCTTTGTTGCAGTTCTGACTCCTGAGCAAGAGGCTAACATGGGCCGCATGCTTGGTGGTGGCGAGATAGGAAGAAAACAAAGAAAGACCACGGAAAGGCCAATGCTCGAGCTCGCGGGCGAGAGGAAGCCACGGTAAGGACCGGCACAGCTTGCCAAAGACAACATAGGGATGGTGCCGATGGAAGGGGTAGAAGAAGAAGATCCATTCTTTGAGTGGTACCCGATCCGTGGGTCTTTGCGAGATGGAGGTGACGAGTCATCCAGTCGGCGAAAGCAACCCCAGAGCTCAGGCCCAATTCGGGATGTCAACATGGATACCTCTGGAGCTAATATAGCGGGATCCAGCCCTTTGAATGTGGTGGAGATTGATGATGATGTCAGCTTGAGGAGGTTGACGATCAAGCTGCGAACACAAGGAAGAGGTGAGATCCTGGAAAGGGTAAGGACGTTTCCTCTAGCCAAACTCTTCCATCTCCTCCACCCTCCTCTCATCCCAACCAAGAATCTATTGAAGAGATGATGCGGAGATTGAGTGATGTCCCTACTTTAGAGGGAATTAAGCTGCATGAGTCGCTCCTATCCAGGTATGAACTTGGGTCAAGTCATTGTGAGGAGAGCGTGGATGTGAGCTGCTAGCTCAATTTCTTGACAAGGGCATAACGCATGAGGAGTTCTCGGCTCGATCTGGACTTGCTCATTGCGAGGTAATTCTTTACTTCCATTTTCATTTTAGTCGCTTATTCTTTTACTCGACCAAGCTGAAGTCTCGAGCTAACACTTCTTTGTTTTCTTTGGAATGCGAGAATCTTACCATGATCGAAGCGGGACAAAAGCTCTTGGAGGGCCTCCATTGAAAGGGAGAGCGAGGCCCTTAAAGACTTGTCCAAGAAGACCCGAGCTTTCAATGATCTCGAGGAGACACACAACGATACGGACGCCTCCTATGATGCCTTGAAGCTACGCGGGGCGTCTGAGGCGGAGAAGGATAAAGCCTTAGAGGATCGAAGGCCTACGATGCACGGGTTGATGAATTGACCAAAGAGAGAGATGCCGATCGTTTGGAGCTTGATAAGGTCAAGAAGGAGCTGGCGGCTGTTTCTCGAGATCCTCCAAGAGAGACTCCTTTTTGACCAAGCTGAACGAGGAGCACAATCTTTGCTAGAGCTATATGGAAGGAGGATCTCGAAATTTCTGGTAGGAAAGGCTGTTGATCGGTTCAAGAGGGAGATGAATACTTCGACTCTATCATTGCCAAAGCTAGGGGATTCTTGGAGGCTGGGCAAGCGTCGCGTGGCTCGTCGAGCTTTAGTCGACCACGATTCGGGAGTTTCCTTGGACCGGCTTGCTCGATGGGCGTATGCTCCTCAATATGACATGGCAGCTAGAGGGGGCCATTCATTGGTGCCTTATAATGAAGATGACCTAGCCCATATTGCTCGAGAAGATAAAGAGGAGCATTGTGATCCTTGGGTAGCTCGAGTTGGCCCCAGGGACCTTTGATGTGGCTTTACAAGAGCTAGGCGACATGGATGAGCGAGGAGGATATGGAGGAGGAGGGTGAGTTCGACCATCGGGTCTTCTCGGAGTCGGGTAAGCCTTTGAGCCCTCAACAAAGCTGAACCCACTGAGCGAAGATCGGGTTGCTACCGGCGACCTCAATGTCTACGATCAAGCTATTTGATTTTAGAAAAACTCTATGTAATGCAACAAGCCCCATAACATTTTTGCTCCTTTGATTTCTTGAATGTTGGATGCCTTGGCCCTATTTATTGGGAGGCAGAATACTTTTGTAAGTTTATTTTTCTCAAGTCTTGGCCCGCTTTTGGGAGACTTATTACATCCAATCTTTGCTGACTTCTGATTCATGAATGTTGTATGTTTTCCATTTCATATTGTACGTCGAGCTAGATGTAGATAAGATGAATGAGTCGACTTGGGCCTAGAGGCGACTTGATCTTGTTGGTTTAGTCGACCTCGGACTTGGTTAACTTTTTGTGAACGAGATTGACCGTGAGTCGAACTGCTCATACCATTGAAGCTGACACAGGTCGAGTTAATTAGGACCAAATTGATTAGGATTCCTACTTGTTGAATAAGTAAAGCTGATTAAAAATCGAGCTAAGTAAGTCAAGCTGACTAAGAGTCGAGTTTGTTAGAATTAAGTCAACTAAGAGTCGGACTTGTTAAGTGAACAAAGCTGATTAAGAATCGGGCTTGTTAAATGAACAAGGCGATTAAGAATCGAGCTTGTTAGAACGAAGGCGACTAAGAGTCGAGCTTGTTAGGGTGGAGTTGACTAAGAGTCGAGCTAAGACGAACTGACTAAAGGTCGAGCTCGTTTAAACGAAGTCGACTAAGAGTCGGACTTGTTAAATAAATAAAGCTGATTAAGAATCGAGCTTCGTTAGAACGAAGGCGACTAAGAGTCGAGCTTGTTGATGTTAAGGTAACACCATGTTTGATCGAATAAAGCTGCGCTTTTCTTTGAACTAGGAATCATGCTTACATCAATTCGAAACTAGCTTTAACACAAACTTGAACTTTGAAATTGGAAACTAGAAGTAGTATTTGATCAGGTGAGTAGCATGCCATGGGTGCTTCAATTCCTCTCCCTCTGGATAAGCGATCATGTAAGTACCCTCTTTGACAACTCGAGTAACCACATATGGACCTTCCCAGTTAGGAGATAGTTTATTCTGCTGGGTCCTTCTGCCCGTTGCCTCAATCTTTCTCAATACGTAATCCCCGACTTGGAACGACCTTGCTTTGACCCTCTTGTCATGGTAACTTTTAGTTATTTGTTTGTAGTTGACCATTCGGAGGTAAGTGTTTCTCGCTTCTCGTCGATCGAGATCCGGGTCGATCAATCTGTTGGTATCATTTTGCTCCTTGATTAAAGAAAGTCACTCTAGCGGTAGGGAATCGAGCTCGGCGGGTGCCGTGGCCTCTCGATCCATAAGTGAGAGCAAAGGGGTTTCCCCGTAGGCCCCAGTGGTTGTACGGACGCCCCGAAGAGCAAGGGGAGTTCGTCCAACCAATTGTTACGTCGACCTACGAGTCTGTCTTGAGCGAAGATAGAACAAGTTTATTTGCTTTGCTTCGACTTGTCCATTTCCTTGAGGGTAGGCCACGGAAGATTTCCAATGCTTGATTCCTACTCGATTCATTTACGCTTCGAAGGTTTGGGAGAACTGCAGTCCGTTGTCAAATACTATGGCTCGAGGAAACCCAAATCGACACCAAATGAAGTCGTGAATGAAGTTGATAGCATTCTCCTCAGTGATGCGAGCTAACGGTTTGGCCTCAACCCATTTTGTGAAGTAATCTATGGCAACGATCACATACTTGCAATTTCCTCGGGCGGGAGGAAGGGTCCAATCAAGTCGACACCCCACATGTCGAATGGCAGCTGCGATTGCGGAGTGCGCTCGGTTGTTGGCACATGAGGTAAGTTGGCAAACCTTTGGCATTGATCACATTCTTTGAACAAAGTTGTGGGTGTCGGCTCTCATGTGTGACGATAATATCCCAAAGTGATTAACTTGTCAGCAAGGGTCCTGGCCCCCGGGTGTCCACCGCAAATTCCACTATGCACTTCATGTATCAATATGGCGACCTCTTGAGGGTGGATGCACTTTAATAATGGTCGAGTATAGGATCTTCTGAATAGGTCGCCTCCTTGAATGACATACCTTGGAGCTTTCTTTTTGATAGCTCGAGCCTTCTTCTCGTCATCAGCAGCTCTCCATTCTCTAAATATGCCTTCATTTCCTCGATCCAACACTTCTCCTGAGTCCAATTTCTTGAGGGATCATCTATGCAATGAATTTTTACTCTTTCATAGGCTGGACTTTCGAGGAAGGAGATAGGTTCATCATGTGGCTCATCTGAGGTAGCTAATTTTGAGAGGAGATCAGCTAGCTCGTTGTCCTCTCTTCAATCCTTTGAATCTCCCAAATTCCAAATCCTTTATCGGCTCCTTCACCAGTCGCATATTTAATCAACGTGGAGCTAAGTACCTCGTACTCGCCTCGACTTGGTTAACTATCGGTTGTGAATCACGGTAGGCCATGATCTTAGTGGCTCCAAAACACTTGGCGTACTCAATAGGCTGCGATTAAAGCCTCATATTCGGCTTGGTTATTGGAAGCATCAAATTTGAACCTTAGTGATTCCTCATATACGGTCCCGGTTTACGGCTCAATCAACACTATTCCGGCTCAGCTGCTATTCTTGGTCGGCGGCCCGTCTGAATAGACCTTCCAACAATCGTCGGGTAGGCTAATGACGACACAGGACTCTGGTTCTTTCCCCTTAGCTTTTTCTTTAGGAACTCGTTGCTCGTTGTCTTCCTTGGTGAACGTAAGCTCGACCAAGAAGTCGGTAGAGCTTGAGCCTTCAACGCCTTTCGAGGTCGATAGTCAATGTCAAATTCGGTGAGGGCAATTGACCAATTGAGCGATCGACACGAACTCTCGGGCTTGTGCAATATCTTTCTCAAAGGTGCATTAGTAAGAACCACGATTGGATGAGCTAGAAAATAAGCTCGCGGCTTCCTTGAAGCCACGACTAGAGCATAGGCGACCTTCTCGGCGTTGTAATACCTACTTTCCACATCGATAAAGCTTTCTTTGATATAGTACACGAGCTTACGAAGCCCCTCATCCTCTCTAATCAACAACTGCTTGCAACCGACTTGTCTCCCATGAGATAGATATACAAACAAAGTCTCTCCGGTGGTCGGGCTACTTAGCGGGGGTGGAGTAGCGAGGTAATCCTTTAAATTTGTTGGAACGACGAATGACATTCGGTCGTCCATTCAAAACTTTTCGCCCCCTCGATGCTTTGAAGAAGGGGAGAGACCGCTCTGTGACTTTGATATGAAGCGACCAAGAGCCGCTACCCTTCCGTTAAGTCATTTGCATCTCTTTGACCTTTGGTGGGAGCCTTCATGTCGACTAAAGCCTTTATCTTCTCTGGATTAGCTTCTATGCCCCTTTGAGATACCATGAATCCCAAGAACTTGCAGTGCCACTCCAAACACACATTTCTTTGGGGTTGAGCTTCATGTCGTTTGCTCGTAAATTGGCGAATGTCTCCTTTAGGTCGACCACGTGACTCCCGGCCTTAGTTTTAATGACCATGTCGTCAACGTAGGCCTCCATATTTCGACCAATCGTGAGGCAAAGACTTTGTTCACCATCCTACGATAGGTCGCTCCTGCGTTCTTCAATCAAAGGCATCATATTGTAGCGGTAGATGCCTCCATTTACTTTGAAATGCCGTCTTGACTATGTCGTCCTCATGCATCTTGATCTGGTGGTATCCCGAATAAGCGTCGAGGAAGCGAGGGTGGAGTGACCAGCAATGGAATCAACTAGCTTGTCTATCCTTGGAAGGGGATAACTGTCTTTTGGGCATGCAAGGTTCAGAGTGGTGAAGTCGACACACATCCGCCATTTGCCATTTGATTTGTTCACCATGACCACGTTGGCCAACCACGTTGTATGAGTGGCCTCTTTGATTATCCCTGCACTCAAAAGTTTTTGTACCTCAGTTTTTATGGCCTCTTCCTTATCGCGAGCAAAGCTTCTCAATTTTTGGGGTCTAGGCTTTATGGTCGGGTTGACTTCCAGTCTGTGAACAGCGACCTCCTCCTTGATTCCCCTCATGTCTTCTACCCTCCAAGCAAAGACATCATTACTCTCCTTGAGTAGCTTGATAATCTCCAGCCTTTCTTCAGCTGACAGTTGTTTCCCAATCTGAATTTTTTGGTCGGGGTAGGAAGAGTTGGTGATGATTGACTCCAGCTCGTCTCTGACCTCTAGTACGGTCCATCTACGGCTGTAGAGTCTCCACTATGATTTCCACGACCTTTTGTCTTTCCTCGGCTCCCAGTGTGGAGCCTCCTCGGCTATCATATCATCGAAGCTTGTCTGCAACCTCTGGTAGTGGTGGTGGCCCCAGGAGTTATTGTCGAGTGGAGGCATAGGTTGCTATGACGACTTGATCGACCATAACTACATACGAATCGACCTCAGTGGTGTTAGAATGACGTGTCGACTCAAACATGACCTCGTCGTTTGAGCGATAGGTCGACTCTACCACGTCGGTGATTGTTGACGATCGGGTAGTTTTGGTGGCCGGCGGGACGGCTTCAAGTAACCATCGGCGGTCTCAATCTCTAGCTCCCTTTTCTTTCTTTCTCTTAGAACATGATCCGAGATAAGCACGAGCGTGCCTTGTACGCAACCCACTCCGGCGGGTGTGGGGAACTTTACTCGGTGAGGAATTGATGCTACCATTCCAAGAGCGACTGTCCGGGAATTCCAAGTATGGCGGCATAGTCACTATTTACATCAATTACGATAAATTGTACCTTCGAGACAACCTGAGGGGTCTTTGGCCTAGGTCGACGTCGAGCACTATCGGCCTTTAGCATCAACTCGGTGGTTGGTGAAGCCCTCCAACCTGCCATCATATCTCTCCATTGTTCATCATTAAGACCCGTCTCCTTGAAAGTTTTGTAAAACAAAATATCCTTACGAGGCCCAGTGTCGACTAAGAGTGCGCTCGTCGTACATCCATCAATGAGACACAGGATGACGAGAACTTGCTCCCTAGCCGCCATATTAGTTGCCAATTCGTGGGGGTAGAAGGCGATCGCCTCATCTCTTACTTCTCTCCTTGGAGGCACATGTGGGGCCTTATTGAAATTTGGAATATCTTGTGCTTGATGGCCGTGTTGCTCGCTTGTTCGGTGATGACCCCCAGGTTCGGTCTAGGTTGCCTAGGTCCTTGTTGCCCACCTGTGTTGCTCACCTCCTCCCGGCTTGAGGTCTCTTCACATAAGCTTCGAGTCTCCACAGTCGACCATTCTACTGGATGATACGCTTTAATCCCAAGCAATCCTACTGTGAGATGACCGGTGTCTTTGTGGTAGTCGCGGTACTTCTTTGTTGTCCCTCCTAAACTTGTTGCTGGATTCATTGGGATGGAGGAGCCGGTTCGACGGCATTCAAAATCTCGGTTCGACTCACCGTGAGGAGTGAAAGCTTCGGGCACCTTCTCTGTTGCCCTAGTTACATTCTTTCCATTTTTATTGTTCCCCCATTCTTGTTGGAGTCCTTTTTATCATCGGTGACTTCAACCTTGGGGCTCTTACCATTCTTCTTTTCTTTCCTTTCCTCGGCCCAGAGCGACATTATATACCTTCTCAAACAACTCTGTCGAGTTGTGACCGTTCGGGCTGTGAGCTCGTAGTCCATGTCTTCGAGGAAATACCGTTTCGGAGCGATTAATGACTTCCCTATCGGTGAGGTCTTCCTCTATCTTATCAACCATCTCTTTGAACTTGGTGAAATAGCTCATCGAGCTTTCATTCTTACCACTGCACCAAGTTATTCGGATCGGTGACGGTTATCTTCCGAGCTCACTGCGGTCGAAGCGGTCTAAGAATTTTGTTACGAAGCATGCCCAGTGGTGATACTACCGGCGGCCAAACCATTGAACCAAGTTAAGGTGCCCCGGTAAGTGTGCTTAGGAGAGCTTTGCACATGTTGTCATCCTCATTGGCGACAAAACACATAGTGGCTTCCGGATGTGCTATGTGGCTCCTGGCATTTGTCGACCCAGTACTTCTCCGGAAGAGGCAACTGAAAGTAGGAGGAGGTCGACTATCTACTGATTTCTTTGGATAAAGGTCGAAGAGCAAAATCAATTCGTTCAACCTTTCCGTCTCTTTTTATTCTCCTCTTCCCATTGTTCGAATTTCTTCTTCATCAATAGCCATTCTCTAGCATCGGGTCTTTCATCTCTGGAGGAGCGGCATTCGACCTCGGCCTTCACTCCTTGTCTACATAGGAATCGGCTCTCTCGATCTTACGGGGAGATCTATATCTGTTGCTTCTTGGAGCGACCTGCGCCTCTCGGCGGCGAATGGCGACTGCGCTGTTATCTCCGAGTGGCGACACTGCGCCTCTCCTCTCTCATGGCGACTGCGCCCATTCCTGTCTCTTTGAGACCACGATCTCTGTGTTCTTCTTTGGGGAAACATGTACATTTCTATTGGTACATTAGCGAGTCCTCAAATCGAATTGAGCCTCCTGCTCTCTGTTTACATTGAGGCTAGCCCTTAAATCGTTACTCGGCACATGAACTATAGTAGGAGCTCGACGTACTATTACGTCCTCGCCGTTACGTCCCACACCTTCGTTTGGCCTAGCACTCTGGCTGTTGCCCATTAGAAACACAGTAGGTGCCCCTCTCTCGGGCGTATGTCGGCTGATTACGCCTCCTCCATGGCTATCAAGTCGGCGAATGCGAGCTCGCTCCAACATCATCTCCTTCTTGCTCATGGGGTTGGTGGAGGGACCTGCCCTGTTTCCAACATTAACCTGAGCAGTTGGACGTTTCGGAGGAGGTGGAACTCCTTGCCCATCCATATGTCTTTTCCCTCTCCTTGTGTCAGGCAATCCTCTGCCGTCAACGACACTAGTAGAGCGTGTGGCTCTACCATGAGGACGATTTGGTGGGGGAGGAGGCAAGTTCAAGTTTTCAGCATTTGCGTTTATGTTGTTGTTGTTTACTTCGTCATGCCCAAGTGAAGCCTCGGATACATGTCCTTCTGAAGTCACCATTGTTGTAGGTTGATGGAGTTTTCGAGGTCAAGTTTAAAAGCACGTTCCGGCAATGGAACCAAGCGATCTTTGCGGAAATGTGCTTATCAATCTTCCTCCACGTGGCGGGGTGATCACCTGGCTTCTTGACACAGCAGAACCCACGACTAGCCGGATGTGTCTCCGGCGAAGACGCTCGGGCGTGAGTAAGATAACGGTTGTATAAAGCTCAAAATGTATTGAATAATGAACTCGAATACAAAATGGCGGTTACCTTTCACCGTTTGGTAGTGATGAAGTATTTATAGGCAAGAGTGATGTATTTTTGGGGAGCGACATGTCCTCAGAGATTATAGCGGCGATTACTTGGACGTGGGAACATGTCTATAACGGTCCCTGATTTATAGGGATGTGGTTATGAGGATTGTTCAACCAAATAAGCCGGCAAGTGTTAAGTCGTCACTTGTTGGTTTAGGTCGAGGTCGTCACTCGTGGAATGGTCGACCTGACTGTCGGGTAGAGCATGGTTCGTACCCGAGTTATAATATGGATTACGAGGTCGGACTAAGTTAAGTCGGGGCACAGTGAGCCGGACCGTGGGCTTAGTCGGCCCGATCTTTGAAATGGGCTTTGGGCCTTGCTCTGACTGGGCCAGCCCTATTGAGAATGTGATAATCAAAGCTGGATGTAATTGGGCTTTATTTGCTTGGCCCAACTCGGCACTTTTGGTATGTTCAATACCCATTTTTTTTAATCTCATGTAAACTGTTATACTAATATTTTAACATACTGTTTTCTCTCATGTGGTTAAAGTGTATCTGAGTCTAATTATTAGAATTTGTATCTTTTTAATTTTTAGAATATATTTAAAAATATATTTTTTAGTTTATTTAGTTGTTATTCTTTATACACTAATATATTAATTAGTTTTCTTATTTTAATATATCTTTTAATTATTTTGTAAGACTCTTATATGGAGATGGCCAAACGGGCGGCCCGATCCGGCCCGTTTGCCACAAACCCGCGGGATAAATGGGTATTAGCCCGTTAGCCCGTCCAATTCCGCCTGTTTTGCCCAGATCTGAAGATCCACGAGATTAAACGGGTTTTTCTTTTCTTTTTTTTTTTAATCAGAAAAAGCATGGGAAAAATAAAAAATAATTTAGTATTTAATAAGATATTTTTTAAAATATAAAATCAATTAAACATAAAAAAAAATAGTTGTTTTATATATATAACAAAACAATAGTTTATACGGTATCAACAAATAAAAATTATTCAAACTAAATTATTTTCTAAAAGGTATAAATTATACCTTTAAAAAACAATTTAGTTTAAATAATTTTTATTTGTTGATAAATAACATATATTTATTTTTTAAAAAATAAATTAAATGAGGTAATAATGTAATCAATTTAATAATAGAAACTCTATAAATATTTATTTCATAATTTTTTGGGGGAAATTTTCATTTTATTCAAATGATACAATTTTAAATTAAATAGTTTTAAAACAAAAAGTTTTCAAATCTTCAAATAACATGATTTAAAAATTTAACAAAGTATTCAAATTTAACAAAGTTTTGAAAATAAATGAGTTTTCAAATCTTCAAATTAATTATGATATTCAAATATTCAAAGTCTTCAAAAAGCTTTACATCTTCAATATTGTTATTGCTTCAAACTCTTTAAATTTGTTGATAGTTTGGATTTGAGAGAATTTTATGATGGATTGAAATCTTTTTTTGAGAAAAAATTGTAAGACTTTCTCTTCTATTTCTATTTATAGTAATTATAAATTTATTTTGGACCAAATTTATCGCTAAATATGATTGTTGGGAGGGATAATTATGTCTCAAAAAATTAAAATCTGATAAAGGAGTCGCTATAAATAAATTGGACGAAAATACCCCTTGAACAGATTTATTAACGGATATATTTGAGGACATTTTAGACATTTACAAAAAAATGGTTAAAAGGGTCAAACGGTCACGAACCGAACGTATCTTCTGATCCGCGGACCAATGCCCGATTCGTCACATATAAACCAGTACAGGCCCGTTCCGTTTATCAAGCGGGCTACACGGGCAACGGGCTCCACGGACACGGGCTACACGGGCAACGAGCTCCACGGGCCTCCCACGGGCTTCGACCCAAAATGGCCAACTCCACTCTCATATGTATTAGGATGCTATATTTTTGGAGAAAGATCAATATAAGAAAGAATCCAATTCTATCTATTCACGTGTTTTGCAATAAAGTATTTGTGATGTTCCTGTAGAATTACATGGTTATTATGTAGAATTACATGGTTATTATTCTAGAAAAGGGTGGAGATGATTTGTAGGAAGAATAATTCAAAATATATATAGATTTGAAAATACGATCTCTACATGTTTTATAACTTCTTTTTCCTTCAAGGCAAATGATCTACACGGCTTATAAAATAAGTAGTCTGCCTCCTTTATCAAACATGCATTCATGCGATTCCAAAATAGAGATCATATATCTTTGAGTGCTTTTTGTGAGAGTTATTTTGTTACACAAAGTTCTCATTAAACTTGTGTTTTTAGTGTTTAAGTATTTCGTTTATTCTCTTGTTTCTTTAATTTATAACAAAAGCATTAAATCGATTATTAAATAGAAGTTTTTGTTATATACAGCAAGTTGATGTAGATAAGTGGTAAATATTATTTTTATTTCGTGTTTTGTATTTATTATTGCACTGCAAATCTGTTCGTGTAGTACTTGTTGTCATTCATCATGACTAACACCAATACTTTGTTCATCTGTCCGACTATACTAGCTATTCAATTTCTTTCAGAAAGCATTAATAAAATGAGATGTTATGAGTATCAAAAGTAAATAGGAGAGAGAGAGAGAGAGAGAGAGAGAGAGAGAGAGAGAGAGAGAGAGTGGATGAACAATAAATTTATTGATATTGCTAGTATAAAAGTAAAGTAAAAGAGAAAATGATTAAGGTGAATAATATAAAAAAGTTTGTTACTTTGGATAGTCGAAATAATTGTGGCAAAATGGATATTTCGATTACTCAATGTATATTATATATTAAGAATACAATCCATAAAACTATTGTAAATGATACATATGATAGTTGTTTAACTCATGATAAAATTTTAAAAGGTATATTCATTAAACACAAATTATCATCCTTAATATTTATACTATTAAGTGAAGTGGAACGATTAAAAAGAAAATCAGTCAAGTGAGTGAAGTGTGACAAAAAAGTATTGTTTTCTTCCTAAACAAATAATCAATTTAGTCGGAGTGTTTGGTAGGAATGATTAACATTTTGTCACTCCATATTTTGTTGGCACAATTTTATTTTGTCCCTCCATTGTTACTCGAGAATTGTTATATTGACCCGAAAATTGTTGAGTAAATTCGTAAATTATAAATTTCAATTATGTCATAGAATGAAATAACTATACTACCCCTAAATTAATACATTCATCTATATCTATAACATTATACTAAAACAAACACCAGCTTATGTCATCAATGGACACATGTCACTCAATCCTTCTTTTTTTTCCTGCCAAAACCTTATCCTGACATCATTATTATATTTAATAAATAAATAAATCAATAATTTGATTAATACTATACTAACAACAGTAAACAAATGTTATCTTGGTATCAATAGATTTAATGTCTTTAATGTGAGCAATTAATTATTAGTATTAATCAGTTAATTCACATAAATCAAAGCAACAAAATTATACACATTGACAGCCACATGCTATAACATACGTTTTTTATTTTATGAAAATGAAGATGAAAAGGTAGTGAGTCTAACAATTCAGTGTTGTCCCCAACAGAAGAATGACATATTTATATTTTCAAAGTGCTGAAGGATTAAATTATTTTTACTTTCATCTATTTATCATTCTTTTCTTGCTGTGATTCATACATTTGTTGCTTAAGATACATATATACACAAAGATTTACAACATTTATGTTTCTTTCGTTCAGTAGAGATGGCATTGCAACATAATTTCATTGATGAAATTACTCCTAATAAGGAAACATGGAGGATCAAAGTACGAATTGTTTGGGCATGGAGAAGGCCAAGCTTTAGCAATCCTAATGAAGACAATAGCATTGATATGGTTTTGATTGATGAAAGGGTACTATATTATGCATTCATATTTTCAAAAGTTTGATATACTCCTGTAACAGATTTTCGTTGCTAATTGTTTCTATATAAATATGGTGCAGGGTCGAAAGATTGAGGCAACTGTACGAAAATCATTAATCAATCGTTTTTCATCTCAAATAGTTGAGGGTGAATTACGTACAATTACCAATTTCGATGTTGGCCAGAATACCGGAGACTTTCGACACACTGATCATCCGTATAAAATCAACTTCTTATTTTCAACTTCAGTTAAAGGGTGTGATGATCTAAACATTCCTTTATATGGATTTAACTTTGCCTCCTTTGATGATATTTTATCATCTCGATTGGATGATAAAATTTTAATTGGTATGATTTATGATTGAGTTTTTTAATTTGTGCAATTTTATAATCTTTCCCTATACCTTTATATTGATGCAGATAAGAGTTAGTTTGATAATTTCCTGATATATTTCATTGATTGCAGATATCATTGGGGAAGTTGTTGGCGTTGGCTCGATTCTAACAAGTAACAAGGATGGAAAACAGCGAACTAGGTTGGATGTTGAGTTGGAGGATCTAGAGTAAGGCTCCGTTTGTTTCGACGTAAAATGTTTTCCGGAAAACGTTTTCTGGAAAATGTTTTCCTGTAAAATGTTTTCCTGTAAAATGTTTTACGGAGGTAGAGCGTAAAATGTTTTACGGAGGAAGGGTGTAAAATGTTTTCGGGTGTTTGGTAAAACGACTCATATTTCACAAGGTGACCTACCCCACCCCCCTCCCCAAAATTTTTTTTTTTTTTTGTAATCGCCCCCCTACCCCCTGCCTACCCCACCCCCACCCACCCTTCCCAAAAATTTTTTTTTTTTTTTTTTATGTCGCCCCCCACCCCCTGCCTACCCCACCACTTACCCCCCCCCCCCCAAAAAAAAAAATTTTTTTTTTTGTAATCGCCCCCTCCCCTGCCTGCACCTTCCCAAAAAAAAATTTTTTTTGGGGGAAATGAATAAGCGCAGGCGGCGATTACAAAAAAATTTTTTTTTTTGGGGGGTGGGAGTGTGGTGGAAGTGGTGGTAGAGCGGTAGGCGCGTACAAAAAAAAAAAAAATTTTTTTTTGGGGGGGTGAGAAAGTGGTGGGTGGGTGGGTGGGTGGGGTAGAGCGGGGGTAGGGGGCGATTACAAAAAAAAAAAAAAAATTTTTTTGGGGGGGGGTGGGGTGGGGGGTGGGGGTGGGTGGGAGTAGGCGAGGGGTAGGGGGCGATTACAAAAAAAAAAAAAAAAAAAAATTTTGGGGGTGGGGGGTGGGGGGTGGGTGGGGGGGGTAGGCGGGGGGGGTTGGGGGCGATTACAAAAAAAAAAAAAAAAAAAAATTTTTTTGGGGGGGGTGGGGGGTGGGGTGGCGGGGGGTGGGGGGCGATTACAAAAAATTAGAAAAAAAAAAATTTTTTGGGGGGGGGTGGGGGGGTGGGATAGGCGGTGGGGTGGTTGTACGGGCGTAATATGAGTTATGCATTAAGGCCTCCATTTTGGGAAAATGTTTCACTTAGACAAGGTCGGTAGGTCGTTTTACTTAGGAAGGGCGTAAAATGTTTTCCGAAAACGTTTTACTTAGGCAACCAAACAGCGGAAAACGAGTTATTTTCCGGAAAACATTTTCCGGGGGCTAACCAAACACCGTAAAACAGGTTATTTTCCGGAAAACATTTTCCGGAAAATGTTTTACGGTGAAACAAACGGAGCCTAAGTGTCATTGACCAATCCATATTAATATCACTTTATGTTACAAATAAAATCAGTTTCTGCATTTTCTTTGCTATTCATAGGAATAAAAAGATGAAGTGCACTATGTGGGAGAAGTATGCTGAACAAATGTCAAGTTATGTAGCAGAAGAAAGTTGTTCCCCCATTATTTTAATAATGCAATTTGCGAAGATAAAGGATTGGCATGGTACCTTGATGCAAATGTGATGATAAGTGTTGTAAATTTATCGTTTTAATACATATTATTCATATAAAAATTAATCGAATAATTTTACATTCTAGGTGACATTAGTTTGGCAAATACATTGTTTTCAACGTGGCTCTTCATAAATGGAGAAATGGACGATGTTAAGGAGTTCAAAAACAGGTTCTTCTTTATCTCATTTTATTACCTAGGCAAAGGCAATGAAGTAAACCATGGTTCATTGTTCCTTACTTGCTAAATGTAATAGGCTTGGAACAATTAGAAAGAATTCAACTCAAAGGCTCAACCAACTTTCGACACAAACTCGAAGTTCTACGCTGGATGAGTTTTTCAATCTTGAAAGGAATTTTGTTACCGAAATACGCGATATACAAAAGGTGTCCTTATACGGATTAGCTATAATCTTTTTATTTTTTACATAGTGACAACATGCAGCATTTATTATGATTTATTTAACACTATTTTTTACGTTTCAGAAATGTTGCTGCGTTACTTTAGCTACCATCATGTGTATTCAGACTAAAAATAATTGGTTTTATCTATCATGTAAGAAGTGCAACAAGAAATTCAGCAAGGAAGATGAGGAAGAGAAATTTTTCTGCAAAAAATGTAACTCTCATGTAAAATTTGTTGTGCCCAGGTATTACTCAAACTAAAGTATTAGTTGAATTAGTAAATTACTTTTGATGATATATTCATCTTTTAGATAATATATTTACGCTAATATATTGTTGTGATATGGTGGGGATTAAATAAGATACAAAATCCAAGTCAGAGTAGTTGATGACACATGAAGTGCCTCATTTGTCATGTTTGATCAGCATGTGATTCCATTCCTTCACAAATCTGCGTATAATTTAAGGGAATCTTTGGCTAAGGTATTTATTATATAAATCTTTGAGTCTAATTGTGGTAAAGTTATGTTGACTACTCATGAATGTTACTGAATTTTTCAGATTGGTGACATAGATGCATTTCCGGAAGAGTTGAATGTTTTTGTGGGTAAAAAGTTCATTTTTGTAGTCGATATTTCAGATTATAACCTGCTTCAAAACTGGCCTATATACACTGTTGTGAGAATGAGAGATGATGAAGATGTAATCAAAAAATATTTGAGCAACTCTACAGTTACTCAGGTTAGATTTACTTATTTTTTATTTGATTGTATTACATTATATTAAACGTTGTCAATTTATTTTTATATCTATTTAATACACTTATCATTGATAGGATAAGGAAGGTGATGTTTGTACCTCAAATGAAATTGAGTCAATTAAGCTGCGTAGCAATGCTGAAAAGGTATGGAGTGAAATCTAATATTTCTAATCTACATCTAATTTTATTCCTGAATATCTAAGAGTTGTTAATTCAATTAAGAGATTTTATAAAAGTGATAAGGTTTATAATTTTTGTACAGGATTCAACTTCATTCACTGGTGATAATGAATATCACTCGGATTTTGGCATGAAGAGCCCTTTAGGGAAACGATCATTTGAAGCTTCTTCAGATTATGCTGGCGGAAATGAGGATGGTAATGTTCAGTCATCAACGAATAAGAAGAAAGCTGTTGTGAAGATTGAAAAGGAAAATGAATGATGCTTTTTTTTTCAGTTGGGAAATATGTTTTCAAATGAATTTTGGTAGTCAATTGATGCCTAAGAGTATTATTAAGTGCAGACAAAGGTAGTCTGATCATATTTTGTCATGGAAAATTAGGTGATATAAGGTTTTTGTACTAAGGGTCGGGCATCTAAATTTTGTAATGGATATACTATGCTCCATGGTTTTGGTCATTAAGCGCAGACGAAGGTAGTCTGATTGCATATTTTGTCATGGAACATTTGGTGATATAATGTTTTTGTACTAAGGATCAGGCATCTAAATTTTGTAATGAATATATTATGTTCCATGGTTTTGGTCATATGTCTGATGATGAATATTTTTTGGTTTTCAGAAATTAACTATATTATTACGATTCTCTAAACAATCGTCAGACATTTCAACTTTTATTACTTCTTTGAAACAAACAAATAAATTTATTTAAATAAAAAGGCAGCTTAAAATATGTTCTTGCAAGTCACGATTGTATTAGGGTACTTACCTTTCTCTATGGACCATGTTCGGATGACACACAACTAGGAGAGTCGTCTAGGCAGAATTTCCACGATTTAGGGTTTTTCCTCTTAAAAGCTAGACTGCTGAGGATTCGAAAAAATGCAATAAAATGAAAAATATATTAGGTACACATAGCAGGAAAATATTGAAAATGAACAAATTCAATACAATATGTTGACACACACGTAATTTTATTTCATATGCGCTTTATATGAATCCAATTATTGATTAACATCAAAGTTGTTGATCATATTTGTGTATCATAAAAAAAGATTAATACAAATCATTATAAATAAAAATAGTTCTTTCATCTAAAACATGCCCACTCATTTTGTTTCTAAAAAAAACATTTTCTTGCTTTACAAAGTATTTTTGCATTGTTACTTTTTTCATGCCCCTATATGGGTAGTTTCTGAATTTATATGAGAGGCATAAATTAAATTGCTCACATACTCACTAATTCTTCTTCTACCAACAACAGTAAACAAATGTTATCTTGGTATCAGTAGATTTAATGTCTTTAATGTGAGCAATTAATTATTAGTATTAATCAGTTAATTCACATAAATCAAAGCAACAAAAATTATACACATTGACAGCCACATGCTATAACATACATTTTTTATTTTATGAAAATGAAGATGAAAAGGTAGTAAGTCTAACAGTTCAGTGCAGTCCCCAACAGAAGAATGACAGATTGATATTTTCAAAGTGCTGAAGGATTAAATTATTTTTACTTTCATCTATTTATCATTCTTTTCTTGCTGTGATTCATTCTTTCAAATTGTAAAGTAAACAATGGAGCAACAAAGTCAGAAACAAGCTAGGCTTAAGAGGAAGCTCATTATGTCCAGCAAAAGACAAAAGACAACACATGTGCAACAAGGTTATGTATTAATTATATTATAGAATTATATATATAATATATATTGTATTTAATTAATTTTGATTGAAAGTATGTAGATAAATCTCTCAACAATGGTTGTATAAATACATATCTCCATGTTCAATGTGACATTATCCAGACATATAGCTAATTGAAATTATACTTTTTCTTTTTCTTTTTTTACACTGCAGAAAATATACCCGTATCCATACAAGAAAATGGTATTCTTCATTCAACATACTACATCACACCGCCAAGACCCCTAAACAGCGGTACCCCTTTGATTGGCAGCTCAAATTGTGCGTTCAATTCCATTTACATATTTATTTATAGATAAAATTATCATTATTATTTTAGTGTAATATTCTCCACATGTGATATTTATGCAGTATCTATGTTCATGAGTTCTATTGAGAGAAACAAAATAATGAATGGTCACACAAGCATTTCAAGAACCCCTATGCGTGATGTTTCAAATTGTAAGAACATCTTTCTCTTAAGCTCTAAAAGTCTTTATAAAGTTTTTGTTTTTAAATAAAAAAATTGATTGATTTTTGGTTCATCCATAAAACTTTAGTGTCAACGACGCCATCATCAAGTTATTCAAGTCAGCAACATGGATACAATCAAAATATTTTTGATCTAGATGGTTCAGGATCTGCAAAGACTAACATTCAGAAAGAAAGTACCACTGCATGTAATTTGAAGATGACATCAATGCATGGTGTTTCAAATTGT
Source organism: Adenophora triphylla var. japonica (assembly GCA_022495995.1). Lineage (NCBI taxonomy): Eukaryota > Viridiplantae > Streptophyta > Magnoliopsida > Asterales > Campanulaceae > Adenophora > Adenophora triphylla. The sequence continues at coordinate 54,677 of JAFEMH010006997.1, forward strand.
AAGTTAAGTTTTACAGAGTAAATAGATTTTTTTGTTTAACATTAATCTTTTGAGCTTATATACTACTTTATATACTAAAATACAAGAGTATGAACCAAAAAAATTGTGACTAACCTTTGATATCTTCTTTTAGTATCCATGACATCGCTGTCAAGATACTCTTTCGGATCTTTGAGCTCTGGAAAGCATGTAATCCGAAGAGGGAGTATGATTCAATCTGTAACAAGGAATATCAATAATGATTTTGAAGGTTCAAGTTGTTGTGTTGATGATAATAACACCGATTATACGCATCATGTAGAAACTGGTATTAATAAATTTAATATTCATAATTACCTTAAGAAAGTCTTACATTATCAAATTCAAATTTTTTATGATGTTTACATTTTTTAGGAGTTTTAAACGACAATGGTGCTTCATTTATGCAAGAAGGTGCACTAATATTATTGTCTTGTATTAACTATTTAGAGTAAATACCCAAGGAAGTAAAAAGAAATATCTAACTTTCAGACTATTGGGACATCAGAGATCCAACTTCGAAGTGTGATAATTGAGGTGCAATGATGTGGTATGAAGAAAGAACTAGAAAAGATAGAATCAAAGAAACCTTCATTTTTCTTATGTTGTATGAATGGGAAGGTACAATTACCATTACTGAAAGATCCTCCTCAAGTGCTCAGAAAACTCCTCACAGATAAGGATACAAAAAGTAGACATTTTACTGACAATATCCGTGCATATAATATGATGTATGCTTTTACATCTATGGGGGGAAAGATAGATACCTCAGTGAACAACGGGCGTGGACGGTACACTTTCAGGATGCATGGACAAAACTTTCACAGAATAGGAAGTTTGTTGCCACCGTTAGGGTCATCTTCGAAGTTCTCTCAACTGTACATATATGATACAAACAATGAGGTGTTGAATAGAATTAATGCAGTCAGGTGAGGCTATTTATTATTCAAATTATATTTCTGCTTATTTTCTTCAAGCGCAAGTTTTTTATACATGTTTAACTTACCCTTAGCTTTTATGGTGTATATATGTACAGCTCGCATGGTAATCCAAACAGATTGGATAATGAAATTACAAATGATCTGAAGATAATGTTAGATGAACATAACCCCTTGGCTAAGTCATTTCGAATGGCTAGAGAACGTTTTGATTCTAATCAGACTGAAAATGTGAAACTGAAGCTGATAGGAAGAAGGGAAACGGATGGTAGGAGATACAATTTGCCTTCTTCTTCAGAAGTTACAACTCTAATTGTCGGAGACATTGACAGTTTAGCTGATAAGAGAGACATAGTTCTTGAAACTCAAACAGGATCATTGCAACGTATTAGCGAGCTACATCCTTCTTACATTCCCCTACAATATCCCTTATTATTCCCACATGGAGAAGATGGATATAGAATTGACATTCAACATAGAGACATGGGCAGTAATTCAACAAAAAAAAACGATCAAGGCTGAGTATGAGGGAGTTTTTTGCTTACAGAATTCAAGAAAGGCTTGATGAATTTGGAACTATATTGCTATCAGGAAAGTTGTTTCAGCAGTTCTTGGTTGATGCATATACCATGATTGAATCAGAGAGACTTAGTTATTTACGATGCAACCAAAAGAAGTTGAGAGCAGAATTGTACAAAAATCTGAATGAAGCTGCACGCAAAGGAAATACTAATCCTTCTTCAATGGGGACACGTGTAATTTTGCCTTCCTCATTCACTGGTGGTGCTAGGTACATGATCCAAAATTACCTAGATGCCATGGCTTTGTGCAAGTGGTATGGATATCCAGATCTATTCATTACATTCACATGCAATCCTAAATGGCCAGAAATAACTAGATTTGTGAAGCGAAAAGGTCGTAAACCAGAAGACAGGCTTGACATCTTATGTCGTGTATTCAAAATCAAACTTTACCAGCTTATTAAAGACTTGAGAGATAACAACGTGTTCAAGCAGGTATGTATTTCATATTTGACTCACTACATCATTTCCTTAATAATATTTACTATTAACATTTATACTAACATAAACTATTATTTTAATATAATGCAACACAAAACTTTTAACTGTAACTCTTCTATGTTTCTTCGAGTGTTTATTAACTCTCTTTAACTTGATATATATTCAGTTGTTTATACCGTGGAGTTCCAGAAAAGAGGCCTCCCTCATGCCCATATCTTATTGTTCATGCATCATGATGACAAATTTCCAACTGCAGAGGACATTGACAAAGTGATATGTGCTGAGATCCCAGATAAAGAAAAAAAATCCCAAGTTGTATGATGTTGTTAGTGAATGCATGATACATGGTCCTTGTGGTGTGTCAAACACAAGCTCACCATGTATGAATGATGGAAAATGTTCAAAGCACTTCCCAAAGAAATTTAGTGAGAGGACAACAATTGATGGAGATGGTTTTGCTGTGTACAGAAGAAGGGACAATGGTAACACAGTGCTGAAGAATGGAGTCACATTGGATAATAGATTTGTGGTTCCTTATAATCCAATACTTCTTATGAAGTACCAAGCTCATATCAATGTTGAATGGTGTAACCAATCAAGGTCGATCAAATATCTTTTTAAGTACGTAAATAAGGGTTATGATCGCGTCACAGCAGCTGTTAGTCAAGGTAATTTTAATGGAGATAATGAAAATGTGGATGAAATAAAGATGTATTATGATTGCAGATACATTTCTCCATGTGAAGCAGTGTGGAGAATATATGGATTTGATATTCACTATAGGAGTCCTTCAGTTGAACGATTGGTTTTTCATCTTCAAGATGAACAAAATGTAATTTTTGATGAGGATAATTCTATTGAATCTGTTATGAGAAGACCTGGCCTTGATCGATCAATGTTTTTGGCATGGATGGAGTGTAACAAGAGGTATGAAGAAGCTAGGGAACTAACTTATGCCGAGTTTCCTACAAAGTTTGTGTGGAATCAACAACAAAAAGAATGAACTCCTAGAAAGCAAAAATTTTCGATTGGGAGAATTCATCATGTACCTCCTGGATGTGGAGAAAGGTATTATTTGAGAATTCTATTAAACAAAGTGAAAGGGGCAACATGTTATGAAGACACACGTACCATCAACGGGGTGGTCCACCCTACTTTCAAAAAAGCTTGCTATGCACTTGGACTGCTTGATGATGACAAAGAGTACATCGATGCCATTGTAGAAGCAAGTTTTTGGGACACCGCATCTTATTTGCGCACTCTTTTCGCGATGCTTCTACACTCCGGTAGCTTATCCAGGCCTGATTTTGTTTGGGATCAAACATGGCATCTTTTAGCCGAAGACATCCTGTATAAGCAACGCAATATCCTTTAGATACCTGGTAATTATTTCTAATATCGTATCACATAATGTTTACATAAAGTAATTATTAAATTGTTATCAGTTCTTATAAACAGTTCAGCGCATTCTTAGTTAATACTTCAAATTTTTACATAATATTTACAGATTTGCATCTCGATGACGAACAATTGAAGAATTACACTCTGGCTGAGATTGAAAAAATATTGCAGAGAAATGGTGGTAGCCTTAAAAATTATGACTCTATGCCTTTTCCAGATGAGGTTGCTATTTCAGAAGGTTCCAACAAGTTAATTCAGGATGAGCTTTGCTTTGATAAAGCACATTTACATGCGGAGCACAATAAACTTCTTTCCAACTTAAATAATGAGCAGAAACATGTATATGCTGAAATCACGCATGCTGTGACACAAGCTAAAGGGGGTATTTTCTTCATTTATGGATATGGTGGGACAGGGAAGACATTTCTTTGGAGAACTTTGTCTGCTGCTATACGCTCTAAAGGTGTGATTGTGTTAAATGTTTCTTCCAGCGGTATTGCATCTCTCCTTCTTTCAGGTGGAAGAACTGCACATTCAAGATTTGCAATACCAATAAATGTCAATGAAGTTTCTACTTTTTTTTTGAGGCTTGCCCAGCTCAAGGTGGGCCCCCTCTTTTTTTTCTTTTTACTTTTTTTTTTAAGTCAATTTACTAATAAGTCCATCAAATCACTGAAATTCCCTTAAAATCCCCACCCCAGAAGCACCTAATATTAACTAGGGAGGGATAAACATCCTCTCTAACTCCTGGGGAGAGTCGAACCCAGGACCTCCGTGTTGGTGTGTCCCAGTGCTCTGGCCATCAGGTCAAGTCCGGGACAGGTTTGGCTGGATTATTAACCATCGCCAAGCTTATTATATGGGATGAGGCCCCCATGATTCATAGGTTTTGTTTTGAAGCGCTAGATAGAACTTTGAGGGATATTCTTTGATCTTCCAATCCCTTAAGCATAGATCAGCCTTTTGGTGGAAAGGTTGTTGTGTTTGGAGGTGATTTTCGCCAAATTTTGCCGGTTATACCAAAGGGAAGTAGGCAAGATATTGTAATGTCCACAATCAACTCTTCATATTTGTGGAATTTTTGCAAAGTGCTAAAGTTGACAAAGAATATGAGGCTTCAAGTTGGAAGTGCAGATGCGGACTCTGAACAAATAAGAGAATTTTCAGAATGGATTCTAAAAGTTGGTGATGGATCTATTGGAGAGCCTAATGATGGAGAAGCAATGATTGAAATATGTGATGACATCCTCATCAAGGAAACAAATGATCCAATAGCTTCCATAATTGGAAGCACATATCCTTCTATAGTCGAGAACATGTGGGATCCAGAATATTTTCAAGAGAGGGCCATTTTTGCTCCTACACATGATGTAGTGGAGACTGTTAATGACTACTTGATGTCTATGATACCTGGAGATGAAAGAGAGTATTTACGCTCGGACAGTATATGCAAGTCAGATAGAGTTGCAAATAGCAATCAAGAAATTTATTCTCCTGATTTCCTGAATAGTATAAGATGCTCTGGGCTGCCTAACCATCGTTTGAAACTAAAGATTGGTGTTCCTGTGATGCTACTAAGAAACATAGATCAATCATCTGGCTTATGCAATGGTACCAGATTGATCATTACTCAGATGGGGAATCACATTGTTGAGGCTAAAATCATATCGGGTACCAACATCAGACACAAAGTGTTTATTCCTCGCATGTTATTAAGTCCATCTGATACCAAACTGCCATTTAAGTTTCAAAGAAGACAATTTCCATTGGTTGTTTGTTTTGCTATGACGATAAACAAAATCCAGGGACAGTCTCTTTCGCAAGTTGGATTGTATTTGCCTCGCCCAGTCTTTAGCCATGGCCAGCTCTATGTGGCACTCTCTAGGGTTAAAAGCAAAAAAGGGCTGAAAGTTCTTATTGTTGACAATGATGGTCGAATATGTAATTTGACGACCAATGTAGTTTATAAAGAAGTGTTTCAAAATTTGTAAGGGGCATGCATGGTTAGACATATGATTTTGTTGATTGTTATATCATTCAGTTTCTTCATAAATTTCTCACTATCAAACTGCTAATACATTTTAGGGTTAATGACAATTTAGGGCTTGTAGTATAGGGGCGGTACCACATTGGGGCCTGAAGTCTTAAAATTGTCAATTTAGGGCTCAAAGTTACAATTTTGATCAATTTGGAGTTTTTTGACGTTTTCCGTAAAAAAAAGCCGTTAAGTGACCACATGCGATGCATATGAGATTCAGTGAGGGCATTTTGGTCATTTCATAGACTTCAGGCCCTAAATTGACAGTTGCCCTATAAAATAATAAATAAAAATTTTAGTTTTTTTTACAAAAATAATTAGTAAATTTAAAATATTGAAAAAAATAAAGATAATAGTTAATATGATTTAAAATAATTTAAGATATTAACTATTATCCTTTTTTCTAATAATTTAAATTACTAAATATTTACAAAAAATTACTAATCATAGATTTAAAGATGGAATAATGTAGTAAGTGTTATTTCATAAATACACAAATAATAAAATCTCTTTGATCCATTACTTTTTCCATTTTTTCAACTTTCTTAAAAAAAAAAGAAAAGAGTGAGAATTAAAATATTTTTAATTGTCATTTGCCCTATAATCAACCATTTGTTTCCCCAAATCAAATCACCATACCTTCACCATTACACCAACAAGAAAATGAAGAACAATTCAAGGGCAAAGCACTAAATTTCAAGAGAAAAAAAAGGTGATTCGTAATAGTTTTAAAGAAGATTTGATCTGGGTTTGGAAGCAAAAGTCGTTTAAAGAAATTTGAAAAAATGGAAAAAGTAACGAATCAGGGAGAGAGAGAGAGAGATTAGTAAAATGAAATTTAGATACAAGAACATATACCTGACATTGAAATAGAAAGCACCCAGAAGCTGATAATAATGGAGGAAAGGAATCCAATCCAAATCGGACTGAAGGACAGGTGGGGTTGTGAAGAAACAGATCGAAGCAGTCGGAGAAGAAAGAAGAATTCAAGGGGTTTGGGTGAGGAACGAGCTTAGGTCAGCCAATTCCCTTTTATACAATATATCTCATTTCATTTTTAATTTTTTTTTATTAAATAAGAAATATTGTTAATATAATTTTATTATAATTATCCTCAAAAATTAAAAATAGTTAAAATAAGAATAATATAATATATTAATTTTTTATCCCAATAATACGCAATTATTTTAGGGAAAAAGATTTTTTTAGAGTATGAACTTGATTTTAAAAAATTTAAAATTTAAAAAAACCGTGCATCACATGGGTGTTAAACTAGTTACTCAATATTATATACACCCGTAACATTAAAAACAAAATATACCCCCATTGTTATTCACACCCGTAACATTAACTCAAATTTATTCCCTCATCAATTTTTCACCTTCTCCCATTTTTCACCATTACATCTCACCCTCTTCATTTTATTTTTATATCAAAAAATTACTACCTCCCTTTCCTCCTACTATCATTTCTCAAACAAAAAAAAAAAAATTACATGCATATTTGTTCAAAATATTCAGCAGGATCATGAATAAAATGGCTCTACAATCGAATTTTAATGTAATTTTTCTTCACTTTCTAACCATATAAATGTGTTAAACTTTTATTTTGTTTTCGTTGCAAAATTTCGGCCAGTATTGGACGAAATTCAACTCAGGTTCGGTCACACCCAACCGAAAAACTTGAAAACGTTCGGCCACACCCGACCGAAAATTTGAAAAAGTTCATCCCTGTTTTGCCGATTCTGGGTTGTATTTCGGTCATACCCAACCGAATTTTTAAATTTTTCGGGTACACGTTGCCGAATTTTTTTAAAAAAAATTGGCCAAACTCGACCGAATTTTCTAAAATATTTCGGCCACACCCTATCGAACCTTTTAAAAATTTCGGCCACCACTGGCCGAACTTTTATTTTTCTTCGTACCCCTTACTTATTGTTTTATTGAATTATTGTATTATTCACTAGGTGACAACAACTATTACCCGATTGATTTTAAAAGTGTTTTGCGAGAGTACATCACAAAATTCACAATGACTTTGTATTTTAGAAACCGTCAAATAATGTTTGAATGGGCGCGTAAAAAGAGGGAAGAGCATGTATTTATCATCGTCATCGGTCGGTCAGATAACGAAAGCCGTAATTCTGATTCTCAAATGACGCTTGTTTGTGAACGTTAAGGGACATACAAGGAAAATTCAATCTCTCTTTTCTCTCAAAAATCTGTCAGCAATGAAATTTAGGGAAAAAAAATAGAGAAAGCGAAACAAAGAAATATGATTGTAAGTTTCAGTTTAACGCCAAACAAGTTACTGTTGATGGTCAATGACAATTAAAAGTGGTATGTGACGTTCATAATTATCCGATTTGTCAATGCATGTTGGGTCACTCTTATGTCAGTAAATTAAAGAAACAAGAGCAGGAGTACGTGATAGAAATGTCACATGCAAATAGCCGGCCAAAGGATATTTTATATGGTTTAAAAGAGAAATTTTCGGAAAACAAGTCCTTAATACGTACTATTTATAATGCGTGTGTGAATAGCAGGGCAACTGAGCATGTGTGTCGTTCTCAAATCCAACAACTAATGTTTAAATTGAATGATCATGGTTATCACTTCGAATATCGACAATGCGAGGATACAAATGTCATTAAGGAGATATTCTTTGCTCATCCGAAAAGCATTGAATTGCTGAAAGCATTTTCATACGCCTTATTCATGGATTGCACTTACAAGACAAATATATACAACTTACCTTTGCTTGAGATTGTGGGCGTGACATCAACAAAAATGATCTTCTTAATTGTTGTTGTATACTTGGAGGCTGAGAAAGAAGCAAACTACACGTGGGCATGCGAAGTATTGAAATCTCTAATGTATGAATCATGAGTTCCTAATGTTATTGTGACCGATAGGGAGCTTGCTTTGATGAATGCAATCCGTGAGAAATTTCCAACAACAACTCATTTGCTCTGTCGATGGCATATCAACGGAAATATTCTAGCAAAATGCAAGAAAATGCTTGATATGCAAGAAATTTGGGAGGCGTTTATTCTTTATTGGAATGTAATGGTCAAAGATGATACAGAGGCATCATTTAATGACTTTTTACGGCGATTATCAGAAGATTTCAGTCGTTATCCCAATGCGGTCAATTATTTCATGAACCAATGTATTGTGCCATAGAAAGAAAGATTTGTCTCGTGTTGGACAAATAAAGTTATGCACTTTGACAACTTGACTACAAACAGTAATATCGAGCGAACTTTATTTTTGATGTGTCATATGCTTTTGATGTCTACTATGTTTTGTTAATTATATGCTAATAAACTACGTAACTTATGTTAGTGTGGAAAGTCAACATGCCTTTTTGAAGAAACAACTTGTATCGAGTCAGGGAGTATTTGAGACATGTTGGAAACAAATTTATAAACTCATTGAATGCTCTCATATTACAATTATCGCCTCATTTGAGGAAAACAGGATTGTGGTACAACATAAATTCAAGTTATTGCTATGGAGTGAGGTTAGGGGTATGGTGTCACGACCCTAATAATAGGCACTATTTTAGCACTCGTTGAGCACGTGTGGTTGGGTTGGTAGTATTTCATATTATGCCTTTTATGCTACTTGCTATGTTTATGTGTTCAATTATGTTCTTAACAATTTTGGTGAAGTTAGGATGAAAAGAAATTAATTTTAATGCTAAAGGGTCTAAAAGGAATAAAATATAAAGTGTGTAATGATTTTCTAATATTTGGGAATTTTTAATAAAATGATTATAATGGTGGAGGTGCTTAGTGGTAAGGTGAGATAGTTAAAGTTGTTAGTTTTACTCTTTAGGTTCTTAGAGGGGCCTTAGTGTAAAAGGTGATCATTATCCTTGGAAATTAAATATGGAAGTCATTTTAATTTATCAGACTTCTTCTTCTTCTTAAATCATTTCCATGGGAAGAAAAACAAAACCCTAAGCTCCATCTTAGAAAAATTCTCTAGCCTTCGTTTCTTCTTCGTTTTCAAAACGGTTTGCGGATTCTTGTTCGTGGCGGCAAGGGGATCGTTTAGAGCCGGTCAAATAAATATTCCATTTTTCACCATTTAAGTAAGTTATTATGATTTTCTTTCAAAAAGTGTTCATTCTATGATTATGATTGTTGTTGTTATGATTGAAAGGAATTTTGAGGTTTTGAAGCACTTTTATTGAGTAATATTGGTTTTTTGGAAAAGTGAAATTGAAAGGAGTATGGGTTGGTGGTTGTAATGACAATAAAAATGGTTAGGATTGAATTTAGAGTGTTCATGAATTAATAAAAAGGGTTGCATGGAAATTGGAAGCAAAATCTTGGTTATAAAATGTGTTGTGGTAGTGTTGTAATGTATTGGAAAGAGTATGAAAGGGTTTGGGGTTTGTATGGTTGATGTTTGGTACTGATTTTGTGCACCTAAAAACAGAGGAAGCTTGGTTTGGGTCAACTTAGATTGGTTGCTGATGTTGGTGAAATTATGTTCTGAATTCTGGACAGAGGGCACGACTCAGGGCACGAGTCGGGCACGAGTCGTCCCCTGGTTTTGGCCTAAGTCGTGCCTATGCTGGGACAAGTGTATCTGATTGAGGTTATAAGGGGCACGAGTCGTGCCCTACCCTGCAGTCTCTGAACAACTTTCCAAGGCCTAGAAAACTATTCAACCTAGAACCAAAGTGAACCATCTTTAACTTAGATTAAAGTAGAGCACTTTAGCTACACAATGGTGTCCTACTTGGTTAAAATGGAATAGTGGAAGTACTTTAAATATTGTTCGGAAAATGCTTGACAACCTTGATTCGTTACTTAACCAAAGTGAATCAAACTTGGTAAATGGAACTTGGACCTTTATAGAGGTTATATATTATTGCATATTGTTCATGTAGGGATGGTTTATGATACCTTGTACCCTTAATTGAGTTCATATGCATTGGTTGTCATATATATATATAGTGTATGAAATAAATGTTGCACTATAGTATTGATTGAACATGAGTAGGCTTTACCATGTTGTTATATTCTCATCCCTTTGGTGGATTTTATTTCAAGTAACTATTATGTGCTTGAACTTGTGTTAATCAACTGATGTTTAGGGGTATAACGGAATACGATCAATTATGGAAAGTGTGACCTAATGTGATCGGATTACGTTATACCTGTGACTGTCCCCGTCTGTGGCCACAGATTGGGGTTATAGCATCTGTATTGAGCCAAAAGCCTTACAGAGTTGCTAGTATCTTATATGGTTCCCTAAAAAACGGGTCTTATAAGATGTGAATATGCTCAAGCAGTTCACAAATGAGGGGAGTTTTATCTCCCGATGTTGTACGACTTATTGGTCAGACGGGAAAAGGGAAACCAAGGTAATGTAATGTGTTTACGGCTTTCCCAATGTGTTATATGCACCTTGTATATGTTGCATCTTACTTGGCATATTGTGCATTCATAATAGCTTATTGAGATTTATTCTCACCCTTCTCCCTTTAATGTTTTAGATCGGACTGAGACAGGAGGACCCGGCCAGTGAGGACGGTGCGGAGTTTGTACTTGTCTTTTGGGTTGTTGGGTATGTTATGTTCTAGATGGGTTGTATTTTGAGTATTACTCCTTTGTTGGAGTTTGTTTATAAAACAACTTTTGTAAAGGTTTATTTGTGACTTGAACTTTTGTAAATGTTGTAACTAAGTTGGTTTAAAGTTAGTTAAATGTTTTACCCCTTTTCCTCCAAGTGGAGATGTCCCAAGTTAGTAGTTGAATGTTAAGGTTAAAGTTAGTTTCTTTTCATGTTAAGTCAAAAGTTTTCAAAAATTACAGGTGGTCTTTCTTAGTTTGGACTCTCCGACTCGGGACACGTGTTAGGTTCTGGGTTGGGGTGCCCACAGTTGGAATCAGAGCCTCGTCTAGAGGTCAAGGGTAGAAGTATAGTTTAAGGGGGAGTGTGTGATAACTGACGCCGAGTGTTTGATGCAGGTGTTTGTTCCAATGGCTGGGAATGAGGATGATCAGCATCGAGCACAGGGTAATGTTGGTAATGAAGGAGGAAATGGTAATCCGAATGCTGAGATGATGGACATGTTTAGGGTCTTCTTACAGAATATGGCCAATCAAGGTAGAGCTCAACAACAACCGGAAGGGAGGCAAGGGCATGGACTTGAAAAGTTTGTAAAGATGGCACCCCCGAGTTTCAATGGTGATCCGGATCCGGTGAAGGCAGAGAGATGGCTCGAGGCAATGAACAAGATCTTCGCGGCAATGGAGAGCCTGGATGATGAAAAGGTAAGGTGCGCCATTTTCAAGGTGGAGGGAGCGGCGGAGCATTGGTGGCATATAGTCAAAGATAGTTGGGACCAAGATCATACACCACAGACATGGGATAACTTCACCCGTAAGTTCCGAGACCATTTCATTCCAATGGTGACAAGAGACAGAAAGGAGGTGGAGTTTCTTAGACTGGAGCAAGGAACAATGACAGTGGCACAGTACTCGGCCAAGTTTACGGAGTTAGCTCATTATTGTCCCTATTTGGTGCCGGAAGAGGAGAAATGGGTATATAGGTTTGTGAAAGGGTTAAGGCTGGAGTTCCGTAAGAAACTTTTTACGCACGACTTCACGGACTTCCAAATGGCGGTGAATCGAGCCTACCGAATAGAGAATGACGTTGAAGAGCACAAGGGTATGTCCGAAGGTGGAAGTGGAAGCAAGCAGAGGTTCCAAGGACAAGGTTCGGGATAAGGTAGAGGACAACCAAGGTTTTCAAATCTGGGTGTAGCTAGAGGCGGAATTATGGTGACTCCAGTAGCTCGTACTCCTTCAAGACAGTTCGGGACTGTTTGTGGTTTTTGTAAGAAGCCGGGTCACTCAGAGGATAGGTGTTGGAGCAAGCTTGGGAAGTGTTTAGAATGTGGAGGAGATGGTCACTTTCAGAAGAATTGTCCCAAGCTTCGAGGGCAAGCTTCCGATAGTGGACAAGGTGGACCACGAGGAGGAATCAAAAGAGACAATGAAGGAAAGCCTAAGGATAAAGTTCAGGGGCGAGTGTTTGCCTTAGGAAGAGGAGAGGTTGATCCTAATGCAGTCATTAGAGGTATTGTTCCTGTCTCAGGAGTTAAGGCCCGCATTCTTGTAGATCCCGAGTCTTCCCATTCGTTTGTTGCGTCTCATTTTGCATTCGCGTTGCATAAATTACCTAATTTTATGCCTTATGTGCTTGAGGTTTCGACTCCTATGGGAGAGTGCCTCACTTCTTCTTTGATCTATAATGGTTGTGATGTGCAAATTGGTGGGCATGTATTGCCGACGGATTTAGTAGAGTTACAAATCCGGGACTTTGATGTTATTCTTGGTATGGATTGGTTGAGTCATTACCATGCCTTGGTTGATTGACGTAGGAAGAAGGTCTCATTTGATATGCCTAATATGCCTACTTTTGTGTTTGATGCCGACAAGTCTATGTTTGGTATTCATGTCATTTCTGCTTTAAAGGCTAGAAAATTGCTTTCTAAGGGGTGTGCGGGGTATTAAGCTTATGTGGTAGATTCCAGTAAGAAGTCCCCTGAGTTAGTTGATGTTCCCGTAGTAAATGAATTTGGTGATGTGTTTTCTACCGAGTACTCTATGCCTCCTGATAGGGAGATCGAGTTTTGCATTGATCTAGTGCCCGGTACCACACCTATTTCTAAAGCGCCTTATAGAATGGGTCCGGCTGAGTTGAAGGAGTTAAAGACTCAGTTGCAAGAGTTGTTAGACCGGGGGTTTATCCGTCCCAGTGTGTCACCGTGGGGAGCACCGGTTTTATTTGTCCGAAAGAAAGATGGTACCTTGAGATTGTGTATCGACTACCGTCTGTTAAACCAAGGTTCCGTTATTTACTCAAAGTTTGATTTGAGAAGCAGATACCATCAGTTGAGGATCAGACCCGACGACATTTCCAAGACAGCTTTCAGGACGAGATATGGTCATTATGAGTTCGTGGTTATGCCTTTTGGGTTGACTAACGCTCCAGCCGTATTTATGGATATGATGAACCATATCTTCAAGCCGTACCTTGATAGCTTTGTTGTGGTGTTCATCGATGACATTCTTATTTATTCCAAGTCCCGGGAGGAGCATGAGAATCATTTGAGGATTGTTCTTTCTCTTCTTCGTGACATTCTTGTTTATTCCAAGTCCCGGTGGGTTGGGCAGCGTTATATCAACAGGTTGATGGAAATCAAGAGTTATATGTTGAGTTACTCATGGCCGAGGATAGGGTGGAGAATGTCCTGTTCACTCTCAACTGGTATGATGGTACATGTGGAGAAGCAAATTGGTTTAACGCTGCAAAAATGAGTTACACTATTGCAAATGCATTCAACATTGCATTAGTGACTTTGAGTAACACATTGTCTTTGACCTTTCTCCCTCTACGAAAATCAATGCCACGCAAACCAAAACTGATTTGTATTGCATATGTCAACTATAATCATTACATTAATGCGAAGTTGAAGGAAGGATGTTCACTGCCACCACTAACGTACAAATGGTATGAATAACGTCATAAACATGCAACCGGATGGCTAGCCTATTATCATGAACTTACAATGGGTACATAACATTATTTTTTCATGAGTTTTTCAAAAAAAAAAAAAACACTTAATATGACTTATGGCCAGCAGTGGCCGAACAGAAAAGGGATATTCGATCGGTACTGACCGAACTTTTTGAATAGTTCGGTCATGGCCGAACCTTTATTACTTGGACATTTTTTTATATATTTAAGGCTATAATTTGAGTACATAACATTGTTTTTTCATGTGTTGTTAAAAAAACACACTTAATATTACTTCCGGTTAGTAGTGGCCGAACAGAAAAGGGGTATTCGGTCAGTACTGGCCGAACTTTTTGAATAATTCGGTCAGTACTGGCCGAACCTTTGTTAATTGGACAATTTTTTTAAAAAATATTTTAGGCTATGATTTGGGTACATAAAATTGTTTTTTTATGAGTTTTTTAAAAAAGAAAAAAAATACATTTAATATGACTTACGATTACTTGGGCAATTTTTTTTTTTTTAAATATTTTATACTATTATTTGGGTACATAACATTGTTTCGAATATTACTCTGCACTATTATTTAAATATTTAATTCAAGCATTAGAAATTGTTCAAACTTGATAAGTTTTTCAATGACATAATACAAAATTAATCGAGTTGTACAAACATTACAAACACTAAATACAAAACTAAAAATAATTGTTCATGCATTATTTTATAGACATAATACAAATACTAAAAAAATAAAAATCTAATGTCTTCTTGTACCATGAGAAGTTGATGGCACTGATGGGATTTGAGTTGTTGCGAGTGCTATAAAGATGACTTACATAGCCTCATGTGCACTAATCGAGTGATCTCTGTATGTCCATCTTTCAGCAATAATATTTTGAATCGGGTCAGAGAGATTATCAATATCCAACTTCCATTTTTTCAACTTCCCGATATGATTAATATATTTTAATGTACGATCATCTTTACCATCCCATATGTATTTTGCAACTTGTGTTTCATAGGAAATTAGTAAATATTTGTAGCTCGGGCCACCGGGAAAAGAGATTTCACCCCCACCTCCCTCGATGTCATTCTCATCGGCCAGTTCATTTTTCGGGTCACTATAATTCTGAGCCTCAGGATCATTCATATGAGGTGAGGTTTCCATATTATACTCATACCCATTGTACACTGAATATCTTTAACATTCATGCTACTGATATACTTCTTCATTATACACCGAATATCGAGGATCAACATATGAATCCACAACTCGCTTATCATCAAGGTTTTGCGTAGATTGCCCTTGATTACGTGAGTTTTCGTGTTGCTTTCTAGCGGAAGCAGTTGAACGTATTTTTGTAAACATCTGCTTAACTAAATAATTGAGTTGTACAAACATTAAAAACACCAAATACAAAACTAAAAAATAATTGTTCATACATTATTTTATATACATAATACAAAAACAAAAAAAAAATACAAATATAATGTCTTCTTGTACCCTGAGAAGTTGATGGCACTGATGGGATTTGAGATGTTACGAGTGCTCTAAAGATGACTTACATAGCCTTATGTGTACTAATCGAGTGATCTTCGTCTGTTAGGGATGTAAGTGGTTTGGTCCAAACCGCGATTCGGAATCGAACCAAACCAAATCACGCGATTTAGTTCGGTTTTCAAGCAATAGTGGTTTGGTTCGGTTCCAAAAATTGTCAAACCGTGTGGTTCGATTTGGTCTGCGGTCTGGACCCCCAAACCACAGTTCGAGACCGCGAGACCGAACCACCAAACAGTTCATTATTAACCGTAGATATACATATCTTTCATTTTTATCTCACATTTATATTTGAATACCTCTAATTCTATTCATGGGTTTTAGCCCATAACCCTTTTTTCTTTTGGTTAATCTTCCTGTAATAATGTTAATTCACTTTTTAGCACATACTATTACAAGTACTCTAATGGCTTGTTGTTATCATAAACATTGAATCACAATTTGATTTAAATTTTGAATTTCTTCTGTATGCTATGTCTGGAAAATTCAAACAAACGTGCCAATGAATTGTGTAGTCTGAAACCATGTTCTAATTAATGGTTTAAGTCGTGTTCTATTTCATAGTTTGAATCGTGGTTTGAACAGTGGTTTAAACCGTGATTCGAACTGTAAAATCAAACCGCGGTTCGAACCTAACCATGGTGGTTTGGTTTGAATTTTTTCATGGTTCGGTTCGATTTGATATTTTTCTAAACTGATGAGAGAAATTATCAATATCCAACTTCCATTTTTTTCAACTTTCCGATATGATTAATATATTTTAATATACGATCATCTTTACCCTCTAATATGTATTTTGCAACGTGTATTTCATAGGAAATGAGTAAATATTTGTAGCTCGGGCCACCGAGAAAAGAGATTTCACACCCACCTCCCTCGATGTCATTCTCATCTTCCGGGTCACTATAATTCTGAGCCTCAGGATCATTCATCTGAGGTGAGGTTTACATATTATCCTCATACTCATTGTACACTGAATATCTTTAACATTCATGCTACTGATATACTTATTCATTACACACCGAATGTCGAGGATCACCATATGCATCCCCAACTCGCATCATCAAGGTTTTGAGTAGATTGCCCTTGATTACGTGAGTTTTCGTGTTGCTTTCTAGCGTAAGCAGTTGGACGTATTTTTGTGAACGTCTGCTTAACTGCAAATAAAATATCAAAAATTAAATTCAATATAATTTCATATCATATCATATCATATCATATCATATCATATCATATCATATCAAACTCAAACACTTTACACCACATTTTCATCATTTTAATTTTATAAAATGATATTTACAAGCTCAAAACATCAATATTAACATGAAATTCACATCTAAGCATTAATCGGTGAGTCATATCATTTTGTAAAAGTTCGACCAAGAGTGGTTGAAAATAGTCAAAAATTTCGATCGGGGGTGGCTGAAAAATGTGAAAAAATTCGGCCGGGTGTAGCTGAAACCACTTAAAAAGTTCGGTCAGGTGTGACTGAATTTTTTAGCAAAGTTCGGAAGGGTGCGACTGACTTTTTTAGCAAAGTTCGGCCACTACTGGCCGAACAGATCCATAAATTCTGTCGGTACCGGCCGAACCCCTAAAACCCAATTTTTTAAATGAAATTTAACCCAAAAATTCTCAAATTGAAACATAAATCGAACAAATTAAAGCATATGAAGTAATTTTTGAACAAATTTAACCAAAATTACCTTGTTTTCCAACTTTTGACATATTTATTGAAGTTGAAATTGATTTAAAACCCTTCTTTTTCTTTTTCTTTTCCCCATTTTTCGATGTTTGGTAGTTTTTCGAAAAATGTGTTCCCCATTTTTCGGTGTTTGGTTGTTTTTCGAAAAATTGAGAAAATGTTTTTCCGGAAAACATTTTTCGCCCTTTCTAAGGAAGTTGTTTTCCGGAAAATGGTGTAAAAAAAGTGGATGGATAATAATAATAAAATAATAATAATAATAAAAAAATAAAAAAATAATAAAAATAAAATAAAAATAATAAAAATAAAATAAAAATAATAAAAATAAAATAATAATAATAAAAATAAAATAATAATAATAATAATAATAAAATAATAATAAAAAAAATAAATAATAATAATAATAATAATAAAATAATAATAAAATAAATAATAATAATAATAAAATAATAATAAAATAATAATAAAATAATAATAAAATAATAATAATAAAATAATAATAATAAAATAATAATAATAATAATAATAAAATAATAATAATAATAATAATAATAATAATAATAATAATAATAATAATAATAATAATAATAATAATAATAATAATAATAATAATAATAATAATTTTTCGGAAAACATCTTCATTTTTTCGGAAAACGTTTTCCTTTTCTGGAAAATATTTTTCAGAAAATCATTTTTCGGAAGTCATTTTCCGAAAAACTTCTTCATTTTTTCGAAAAACGTTTTTCTTGGGAAATCATTTTTCGGAAGTCATTTATTATTTATTTTAAGGGGTATAAAGGGAAATAGTGAGATTTATTTTAATTTTTTTGGGTGGATATAATGTTACGTATTACTCAACAAATTTACAAGCCTATACTCCCTCCGTCCCACCCGAATTTGGACAAATTTCCTTTTTGGGCGTTCCATCCGAATTTGGACAACCCAAAAAGGAAAGTTTATAATAATAAAAAAATGGATATACCCCACTCATTCATTAACTTCACTCATTCTCCATCATACAATTTATTCAACCAACCACTATTAACTCCACTCATTCTCTCTCTTCATTTTCTACCACACATTTTTATTATCTTATTGTTATTTCTTAATCTCCGTGTAAAGTAACTTTGTCCAAATTCGGGTGGGACGGAGGGAGTATAACAATTCTCTTGTTACTCGGGTAACGAAGACTGAGACTCGCACAAACAGCAAATCGCCGAAATTCATCAATCAAACAAGTAGCTTCAAGAACAATGGAGAGTGATGAAGAAGATTTCGTGTTTTACGGGACGCCGATTGAGCGAGAAGAAGACATCAGCAGCCGGAAGAAGAAATCCGTCGCCGAGGCCTCCGGTCAGTTGCGAAGTGTCGTCCCTTGGAAGCAAGAGGTGATTCATTTGTTAAAGTACATGTTCTGTTTAATCATTTCCCCATATTTTTATCGTGTCTTAGCTGAGTAGTAATCATATTTTTACTTGAATTTGTATTCTTAGGGTTTGCTAATGGTGCCCAGTTCCATATCATTATATATTTGGCCCGTTTTTGTTGTGCTTTAAGCCTATTTCAGGCCCTGAAATCTGTTGATTAATTCAGTACTTTCACTTGGATATTGACATACTTGGTTCAAGTAAATTTTGGATAGTTTTTATGGTTGTTTCCGAGTACATGTTCCACAATTTTTGAGTGGGTCTGTTTACTTTTTGGTTGTGATGTTTGGCTGTTTTACATTATGTACCTGTAAAACGGGCAATGCTAATTGCGTTAGTTTTAGATTAAGAACACATTACTTGAAAGTGTCATGTCGTTTTGGTTGAAGAAAGTAAATGGTGATCATACGTTTCAGGGTTTATATGCAGAATAGTCGCCTGTCCTTAAGCAAAATAATCAACCAGTGCACCCGCCTTTACAACAATTGGAAAAGGGTTTAATGTATTTACCGATGTTTATGTTTCGAATCTTGCGTGCTAACTATGAGATCATGCACTTTGCAGGTAAGAGATGAGGAAGGAAGAAGAAGATTTCATGGGGCATTTAGCGGAGGATTTTCTGCTGGTTACTATAATACAGTGGGCTCTAAAGAGGGTAATTTTTAGGTTATTGTTATTGTTATTATTATTATTATTATTATTATTATTATTATTATTATTATTATTATTATTATTATTATTATTATTTCATTTGATTTTGAGTGTACCTAGACTCGAGGGTGGGTGTTGAATAGTGTGAAATCATGCAGGATGGACTCCACAAACATTTACTTCGTCAAGGAAAAATAGAGCTGAAATCCAACAACAAAGCCTTCTTAACTTCTTGGATGATGATGAGAAAGCTGTACGTAAAATCCTGCTGTTCTGCCGTTTTCATGTTATATCATGTGGTATTTGTTTTCCATACATATCACAGGAAAGTTTTTGCATATGCTGTTATTAGGATGCATACGAAATTAAAACGTTGTTAACAAACAACCTTAATAAATTTTAGGGATATCATTTCATATATTTCAATACCTAATTGTTGCAATGTGACCACTAAAATACGATAAGGCCTTTCCGAATGATATTAGTTTTTAAAGGATATGAATTTATTAGGAAGGGAGAGAACGATGCAATGTCATCCATGAGAAGGAAGAAAGAAAATGAAAAGAAAAGCAAGAACTAAATAAATAAGAAGTTGCAAACAGAAAATCAAGAAGAGAGAAAATAGAAACTACCAAATCAAAAGCACATGAAGCATCAAGCTAAAGCCTCCAAAACTAGCAGGTAATGGATCACAACTGTCCAGTCCCTACCTACACCCGCCACTGACACCCCCTTGAGGTCATCCAACGCTATAAAGAAGTAAGAAGTTTCCTATTATATGAGAAAATCGATACCCATTTGAGTATTTTAGATATCTGGAGACACGTAGAAAATATCATCCTAGTGATAGATGGACCTTTAAAAATATATACAAATTGTTAGGAGTTGATATGACTCTACTTTATAAGTATTCAAATTAGATTGTGAATTAGCAACAAGCTTTTAGAGTGAAGAACATGTGTTCATCTCGTTGATTGTATATTTTTCCTTGTGGTTACAGTAGCATGTGCATGCCATGTTCCATTATCTTACTCCAGATTACCTGGTTGAAAAGAGCACATACCTTTTTAAAAATCTTTCATGGCAATTCCTGATTATAATATCCCTGAGCACGATGAATTTCACTCTTTTGACATTATCAGTAGCAAGCATCCTTTGGAATATTATTATTGGCATTCCATAGGAGTCATTATCCTGGGTGAGTAAAATTTTCGCAAATATTTTTTTGTAGTAATGTTTACATCCACCTGCTTGCTGTGAAATAGGAAAACAAATAATTGCAGAGAGAACTTCACAAATGTTCTTTTCATGTGTTCAACAATGTTCACCATTGACTAGCTAGGGTTGGTGGTTACTCTATGGAATTTTATTTGTTGCTAAACATGAATCCTATCGCAAGTCATTCATGTGATACTCACATACGGTTTCTGTTATTCACATTCTAGGAAATAGAGGGAAATTCTTTGGGGACATCTATGAAGTTTGATACATTTGGATTTACAGCTGCTGAACTAGCTCGTAAGCAAGCTGAGAAGGAACAACAGGATAGGTAAAGATTATTTTGTTTGGTTTATGATAACAGGTGCAATAGAAAAGTCTGGGTGAATGATTTTTATCTCTGACCTATCTGTAATTGTGTTCATATTTGAACTCCCACTATGTGTGTGGGGTCCACGGAAAGGCCGGGCCCACATTGGCTTAAGACAACCTTACCTCAGGGGCGGGCTTAGGCTTTGGCTTAAGGGGCAATTGCCCTCATTGAGTTTTTATAATGTATCAAATTAGTACTAATAAATTTGTTAAAATTTTATTTTTAGCATTAAAATTTGTATTTTGCCCCCCTTTTGACCAAGAAAAAATAAAACTACACATTTTGTTTTTGCCCCCGTTTAAGCTAAATTTACAATTTACAATTTACATCATAGTAGTATTATTTTTTTGCCCCTGTTTCAAAAAAATCCTGGCTCCGCCACTGCCTTATCTTGCATTTAAGAGGCTGCTTTCGCGGCTCTAACTTGTGACCTCAAACCGTTTTGTTAGCGTGCTTTGGGTTATCTTTTTTTTTATTTTTTCTACTTTCCAAATGTTTTGGTATTCCTGTTTCTATTGACTTTCTTCACACTTTTTTTTTTTTATATATATTCTTAGCTTTCACTATACAGATATATATATACATATATGTATGTATATATATGTGTGTGTATGTATGTATGTATACCATCTTTCCACTTATTCATTGTTTTCTCACCTCTACATTGACAAGTCTATATGACAATTCATGTTAGCCGACCCCAAATCATTTTGGGACTAAGGTTTTGTTGTTGTTGTTGTTGTTGTTATTTTCACTTTTCCCTTGTTTGTTAGCCGTCACAGTATTTCTACTCGTTTCTCTAGCCTCTGGTTTTTCAAATTGTATTATGAATCAATCAACGATTAGTGACTGATTTTTGCTCACCTTTGGGGTGTACGGTTGTTAATTTCTTAAGTTGTTGCTTACTGTATTTGATATTGACCGGGGTTGATCCCATTATTTTCATAGTTGTTTCTTCTAATTAAGAAGACAGGAATTAGCAATGAAGAAAGAGTGTCAGCATCTCATAAAAGAGGCCTCCATTGGGGTGGCTTTTCTCGTATCTGTTTCATTCCCCAAGATCAGTCCCAAAGGCCGGTTTCCACTATTTTCCAATTTTTATCCCAAAACACTAAATTTACTTACTATAGCACTAACGTCACACTGTTGAACTTGACTTTCTGGGGTTTTTCTATTGCTGCACCCCATTTAGTTCGCATTCCTTTTCAAAGTCTTCCTTATTGGGTCAGTATGATGATTTTCAAGTAGTAGTTGGACTTGGACAAATTATTGCTGAGTATGAAGGTAGATGCAGAGCAGCAGTTCTTCAATATATGACCTAGACTCTATTTTTCGATCATATGAGATCCATATTCGACATATATGTACAGCTAAATGATGGTATGAAATGTAGATCAGCCATGGAGCCCTAGTTAGAGCCAGAAAGAGGTCTAATGCCTTTGACGCTGGAGATTAACTGCCTGACATAGGCAGGTCATCTCTTGTGGGTAAAGCATGCTGAGTTTATGATAGATTGCTTCTTTATCTACCCTACTCATTATTGCAGTTCTTCCTATCCTCCTCTAACCGGTCTAAAGCCTCAATCTATTCTTCTGTTACTGTTTCCTCTCCTTTTGCCACTGTTCTAGTGGATCACGTGTGAATGATTCCAGTTCAGAGTCTCTTTAGTCTCTGTTCTTATCATCTCTGTTTTTTGCACTATAAGGTTTCTTTTCCCTGTCTGCTGCACTATGGATTTTTGTTTTATTTTGGAAACTTACCTGACCTTATTGAATTGCAGGCCATCAGCTATTCCTGGACCCGTTCCAGATGAAATTATTGTTCCAGCGACAGAGTCTATTGGTTTGTTTCAGTTGTGAAATATAGTTCTTATTTTGTTTCGATAGAATCTTATATATCTTAATGCTGTTGCTCGTCAGGTGTCAGGTTGATGCTAACAATGGGATGGCGGCATGGCCGTTCAATAAAAGACTCACAGACTAATACACAATATGGTATGTTCCTCAAATGTTTGTACCATTCCATCTTTGAACTTGCTGTAATATGTTGAGACTAGACATAAACTGGGGATGTAATATCTAACATAAACTCGACTGCTAGCAAGTCACGAAGAGTAGTGTCAATAAACACCTCTGGCAACCTAATAGTGAGTGTGTGTAAGATGGATCTTAGTTTTGGAATACATAAGATCTGGGGGCTATTCCAGTATGCGATTGAGTTACAGTTAGATGCTTCAAATTTTCACTGTGTTGTATGGCGTAAGTGCAGTCCTTCTCTTAGCTTAGTTTTGCTATGAACACGTGTGCTTAAATATTTATAAATATAAAGGTGAACACTGAGAGGGTCATGATGCTGTCAAGTCTGCTAGCGGTCTGTGTTAGGGAAGGAGCTCTAAATGGATTGTCACAATTTGTAAGGATTTTTGATTCAGAGCTTCTGTGTTGAAGCATATAGGTCTGTTTGCACCAAAGCTCCAAATGTGTTATATGGAACTTTTGATAAGCTACAGTTGGAGCGTATGATTCAAAAGTAAGCCTTTTAAAAGCTAGGATTAAAGGCAAAATAAAACATTCAGTTTGCAAGGTTACCTACCAGAATTACCATATATTACCCACAAAAGCCGTAGCTGTCCCTAATATTTACTTTTGGTTCTGCTGATTTTACTTGGGAGCATTGGAATTTGGGTTTAATTGAATTTTTTTATTAAATAGGAATTATTAAATGCAAATAATTGAGTAATGAAACAATTAAGTCGTTCTTTTGCATTATTAATCTAGAAGCTTAGTAAATTGTCAATATGATATAATTATATCTGATGTTATCTGTGAAAGGCATTATGGCCAGTGCTATCTTTTTACTCAAAAGCCAGCCTTTTGACCCAAGTTACCAGACAAATTATTTGTATTAAAATTTAAACCACTTTTCATATTAGAAGGTAGCCTCTCAAAATCCAGGTTTTGACCTGACGGCACGTCATGGGACAAAGGTGTCTCTATACAATATAACTTGCCGCTACTCCACCTCTTGTCATATTGTCTTGGATGATACAAATTTAATTGGACAAGGGTAGTCATTTCCATCCCCGTGTCTGGTCCCACACTCCTTGTGCTTCAAAGTCCCTCGAGAGAATATGACCGTCTGTCTACCATATTCAGCCATATCTTGTTCTCTTGTTGGTATGGGGCATGAGGTGGGGGTTAGGGTAGGGGGGAGCTTGAGGATGAAACTCATGTAAGAAATGTGGAAAACCCCGAAAGAGATTTTCTACGATAACCGCAATGGTATGTGTGTGTATATATCTATTTATGTATATTGTATACATATATCCATACAAACATAGAGGTTTGTAGTTTCTTGAAGTAAGCCATGGCTGAGATCATATTTAATAGTATATATTTTCCAGAAAAAGAAAAAGAATAAATGCATACACATATACCAGAAAAAGAAAAAGAAAAAAAAAAGCATATACATTCACCCATACGCAAAATATGTCTACACCTCATTCAGCTTTGTGTTAGTCCCAATTAGTTGGAGTAGGCTAGCACATGCTGTCTATCTATATAGATTGATGATTATATAAATGTATTTATAAACAGTTTGTTTGTGAGGTCTTTGGTGAATGGGAAGTTACTTTTCTACCCAGGATTTTTTTGACTAGGCCCTTTGACCTTTCCCATTGTGATAATTAGATATCAGGTAGCATTAGCAATCAGCTATGGTTTTTTATAAATCGTAGCCAAATTATTATTATGTTCTTAACCTTTTATCGGACTCCTCTTCAGAGACTGCTTTCTATTAAGGCATTCATTTGTTGTTCTTTTGATGCAGATGCTCGCAGAGAAGCTAGGAAAGCTTTTCTGGCTCTTTCATCCGAGGAGGGGAGAGCGCACTCTGCAGGTTCCGAACCTGTTGCAGTGGACATCGAAAATGTGACAGACCTACCCACTCCCGATGATAGTCAGTTTAGCAAAAGCACACCGGTTCGACTACCGCCCTGTTGTTCATATTAATTGATTGTCACGTTTTTAGCTCTTGTGAAGTTTTACCATCATTTCTTGTCACCCCCTCCATATATCATGGTGATTGCCACTTAATTTTCTTTTATGGAAATGGATGTGTAGTTGTTAATGTTTGACCAATATTTCAATTTTAGTCACTTTGGTTCCTCGAAGAGCCTTTGTATCTCATGTGTTCTTGTGTATGTGCATTGAAAAGGGTAAATAATGGTGATTAAAAGGGTAGAAGAGATAGGTGGGAACTTGTTTTGAGAAGGTGGAAACTGGATACTTGAGTTTGAGATTTCCCTGTTGCTATTATTGGTTTTAATGTTTATCTAAATATTTACATGGAGTAATCTGGGAGACCAGGTCAGATGTTCCAAGGGGTCAAGTTTTAAGGGTAGATTCGAGTGTTGGATTGGCAACCCATGGCTGAAATTATAAAAGGTGCAGCTAACATATGATCTATCCTTCAGGTTTATGTGCTGAATCCAAAGCAGGATATGCATGGTTTAGGCTATGACCCTTTCAAAGGCGCCCCTGAATTTAGAGGTATGTAGTTTCTTGATGTAAGCCAGGCTACTTTGATATCTGGCATCTCCTCACTAGTTTGCCTTGAATCTGCAGAAAAGAAGATATCGCGCTTATCTGGAAAGAAGGATGTGGGACATAAAAAACCATTGTCAATTAAAGAGAGCCTCTTTGGTTTACAATGTACGATTTATACCTTGCTATGTTTGCTGTAGATGTGTTAGTTCTGTCAGTGCTTCATACTTAAATAAATAATTGGTTGGTCTGTTTATTATGTTTGCTTTAACTCATCAGCAGGAAAGGTTGGTCCTGGGTTTGGCATTGGAGCACTTGAAGAGCTTGGTGCCGAAGATGAGGATGTATATACATCAGGTAGGCATTCTGTAATTACTAACCACATATCTGTATTTCTTGTGTATTTTGGATTATATAATGCCATTTACTATGAAGAAGAGAGCAAGATAGGGAATTGTTGGGGGGGGTGTTTTTTCTACCTGAAATTGTACTGCGTTCTTGTTCTTACTGGTACGCTTTTATTTGTTTGATTTCTTTTGGCTAATGCAGTGAGGCAATAATTGTAAGCAAGTAGTGGCTGATGAACTTCTGATTGGCTTACCTCACTGTTTCTTATCATACAAAATACAAATGTCTGCTTTCCACATCACGCTTATGGTTAACAAGCATATTTATTAGGCCAAACTGCAGAATAGCCTCCCGTGGCTTCAAAACGGTGTGGATAGGCTCCCTCTGGTATCATATTAACCACATAAGCCTACTATGGTCAATTGAGGGCATGCTTCTATCCATCATGTTATGTAAATGTCTAAACTACCCTTAATTGTATGTAATAACATGTACCGCCTCAATTTCAAGGGCAATTTAGTCATCTATGTTAACAAAATTGATAGATGCAAGTCCCCCAATCAACCATAGTAGGCTTATGTGCTTATATGATACCAGAGGGTGCCCTGCTGGGTCTGTGAAGGCTTTTGAATGTAGTTAGAAAGTCATTTAAAAAAAGAAAAGAAAAATCTGACTCCTTGTCTATACTTTACTGCTAAGTTTTTACTGGTCCTTAATCACAGAGTTGGCATCTATAGAGCCTTTTTTCCTGAAAAAGTTGATAATTTATTTTATGTTGTGTTGGTATTTGAACAGAAGTTATGCATTTGTATGTTCTAATATTAGCAAGTTTGATGTTTTACACTATGAAATTGGTTGGATTACCTCTCTGTTAATTCCTTTTGTCAAAACCTTAATTTAATATATTTGTCAGCTTTTCAGATATGAGAGATATCGTTGTTTTGTCCCCTTACCTATAATGATAAAGTTTAATCTATGATGAAATACACATAAATGAGAGTTCATTTCTCCATGTCTTAAAATCGTCTTACAGGTTATGATTTCGAGGATACTTATGTTCAGGAAATTGAAGAGCCTACAAGGTTGATGATAGAGGATAAGAAAAAGTCTGGTGTAAAGGAACACGGCATTTTACCTGGTTTTAAAGTTGCATCCAAATCTGACTACCAGTTAGAAAGGTATTTTTGGATAATGGCATCTTGATTTACTTAATTAGAGTTCTTCTTTTCTTGTTTGAAATCATCGTGTTTATGTGTTCTATTCTTCATTCCCTCTCTCTCTCTCTTTTTCTTTTCCCGTGTACATCATCTATCATATATGATTTAGATTTGCATTAGTTGTAGGGACCTGAGAAAATTGTCCCAAGTTTCCGTCCCAACTTATGTGCCAAATGTGTGGTTGGCCTTCACATCACCAATGACTCACCAAAATACGTTTGACACAGAAAGGATTTTTTTTTTTGGGGATACCTAGCATTTTCACTATGCTTCTTAATTATTTATTCTAATTGCAATCACGGGTAAGTATTTCAGAGGAGCAGAGTTGAGTTTCCTTGACATTTTACCCATGAGCACTACTTTTCAGTTAAGTGCAGTGCCAGATATTTTATACTCTTAGGGGCCGTTTGGTTAGGATGCTTAAGACGGGATAACATTCATCAGGATTAATAAAATTTATTAAGAGGGCGTTTGGTTATAAATTAGGCATTCGGATAATTAAGCCAATTTATTGAGATTAGATCTTAATCCCCTCACTAATTATACTGATCTCAGTGAAGTATTATTAATCCCTTCCATAATAATTCCCTCATTAATAATACTGCTAATTCTTATCCGACAACCAAACGAGCCCTTATGTAATTTTCAGTGGTTACAGGGAATTTACCTTTTTGTGTACCTGAACCTTCAAAATCGGGTGGAAGTACTCTTAGGCGATTTGTGTGTATGCATATACCTTTTCACATTCATGAACTAAAAGCTAGAGTAGATAGCGTCTCTTTCATATACTTGGATATGACCGTAGTATATTTTCCTTTCAATAAAGGAGATGGAAAATTCTATCCATACTCATTATTTATACTCCCTCCGTCTCATAATGAATGTCCGAAAAATTTCAACTTTGCTCTTGTACTTGCTTTATTGTTGATCTAGTGACCTTAAACTTGTTCTTATAGACCGGCTTCAGCGTTTCGGTAAGAGTTCTATAAAGTGTCAGGTGATATAAAAACTTAGCTGTTAGAGAGGCCCCTTCTGAGCAACGATGTATATCATGCTTTTGCAGTGACTCCTTTCATGCGCAGATATAAACCAATGTGCATCACACACCAAATAAAGTGTCTAACTCAATACTGGGGACGTAAATGAAAGCGTTGAGTGCAAGGTCTTGTGTAGTGAGAGCTCTGTCTCCATGTTAAGTAACAACTCGTCTATAGTTTAACAGTTAGAAGGAAAGCTCCTCCCCCACCCACACATAAGAAAAAAATGTTCATCATTCTTGTTTTATGACTTTTTCAATCTTCATCTGATAGGAACTGCCATCAGCAAAAAGCGACTGATGGTAGTATAGTAGGATAGTCCTTGTACTTGAAAAACAAAGTAAAAACAAAATGCGAAAACAACATTTAGCCGCCAATGGTTTAAATGAGCAATACAGAATGGACTGCTAGGTATCATATTACTGTTTGCCTTTCTAAGTTAATAATTTGAGAGGCACAAAATCACTAATGTTTTTTTTGGTTCTCTTCAAAGATAGGACCGATTCCAAATGAAATCAAGGCATGTTGATATAATAATGAACTATAAAGGACTGTTATTGGAAAAATACCAAGTGCGGCGACTGATTCTCAATCAAATTACTGTTTCTTGCTCTTATATGAATTTCTTGCAACACACTTTTCAGATTTGTTCCGCCCATTGTTCCAAAGGATTTTGTTCCACATCATAATTTCATTACTCCTCTCGAGGTCGATGGAAAATTGACTGAAGTTCCTCCCACTGAGGTTCCTCCTCCACTGGATAATAATTTAAAAGTCCTGATTGAAGGGGTTGCAACTCTGGTAGCTCGTTGTGGTAAATTGTTTGAGGATCTTTCTAGAGAGAAAAATCAATCAAATCCATTATTTTCCTTTCTCAATGGTGGAAATGGCCATGAATACTATGTGCGCAAGCTTTGGGAGGAACGACAGAAGCATAGTGACAAAACCAAGCTGCAGTTGGATGTGAAAATGACTCCAAGTGCACGGAAGATGACAGCTGAGAGCCGTGGGAAAATTTTGGGAGAAAAACCTCTGGAAAGAAATACCAAAGATTCGAAGTTGCCTGTTACTACTGCTGAAACTGTCAATCTCCAATTTCATCTTTCAGATACATTCACTAAGCCTGCATTAATTGTGAGTACTTACTTGTGCATGTATTGTGCCTATGATTTAGCCTAAAGCTCTTCTGATCTGTTTTTGAGTAATGTCTTATTACCCCTAGTATGGTTTCATAGAAGGGAAACTAAAGTTGGGTTGATGCATCATTTATCACTCACTATTCACTTCTTACTCTAGGCTGAGCCCACTGAAGTTGCTAAACCTTTCCTAGATGATCCTGCAAAGCAAGAAAGATTTGAGCAATACCTGAAGGAGAGATACCAAGGAGGGCTTCGCTCTAAAGAAGCCGGGGGATCAAGCAAAATGTCAGAAGCTGCTCGTGCTCGTGAGAGATTAGAGTTTGAGACGGCTGCAGATGCAATAAAAAAAGGAAACTGGGGACAGGACAGCAAGTCATCCAATCAGCATATTTTGGGGATATCAGCTTCTGCAGGATTACAGTTCACTTCTGGTGGATTAGAGGTATGTACAACTGTGTGTAAATTTAAATTCAAGTATAGGGAGTCGGTTTGATGATGTTAATTTTATTGTTTGTTGACAGAAAATTGAAGTCACTCCAGCTGAAGAAATATTGATGAAGAAGATGTTTCCCAGACGGGAGGAATTCCCATGGCGGCCTGCTTCCATTTTGTGCAAACGCTTTGATTTGATTGATCCTTATATGGGAAAGGTATTCCTTCTTGGGGCTTATTTTACTTCTACATGAACGACACATTTTTTTCTTTTTTGACGTATGTTTGTACTTTAGTTTTATAATTCAAATTATGTCCAATATGTTTCTAATGGTTAAATGAAGTTTAAAAGCTGGCTACTGCTTATGTGCTAATGAAACTTTAGTTGGCCTGTTTTTCTGTTTGTTTCTTTGTTCTTCTTATCAAGTACTAGTAAAAGCCCGTGTCCGAGGACACGTTTTTTTTTAATTAAGCCCGTGTCCGAGGACACTTTTTTTTTTTAATTTTAATTTTTTCTTTAAGGGCAAAATGGGAAAGGGACAACTTAGTGAGGGCAAAATGGGAAATTTGGCAGATGGAACTGTTCATAGTGTACTGTAGAGAGTGGAGGTGTGATTTATACTATAGATGTGGCCAATGTCGAGAGCAGTGCACTGTGTAAAATAAAATTTGCTTGAGCCAGACAGTTGAATCTAACTGCCTGACATTTATGCAGAAAACCAATTTACCACTAACATTCTGATTCATATGATGAGCACTAAAGAGAGATAAGTGGGGAATGGATAGGGTTTATGGTGGGTGGGTGGATGGGGGGGGGGATGAGAGTTCAGGAGTAATAAACAACTATGCAGAGGCATCAACCATTTCTTTCAGGAGTAATAAACAACTAGTACGGAGTAATTTGTATGAGTAGGGAGATCTCCACGTTCTCCATTCATGCTTTCTATTGTTCTTTGGTGCTGCAGCTACAAGTAAGCTTCAAGTTGGTTCGTTACTTTAGCGTATCTATTGCTTTTCCCCTCTCAAACCGTACCCTCATGCAAAAGATTTATAAATGCATATTACATGCCCTTTTCTAGATGCTTAAGTTGCATAGCAACTAGTTAGCATTTTATGATTTGGTATTTGACTGTCAAAATTCTATATGAGAAAGTTGTAATAGACTATTTGCCTTCTGTTGCAGCCACCACCACCTCCACGGCTGAGGAGCAAGATGGATTCTCTTATATTCTTGCCAGATTCTTTCAAAGATACGAAGCTGGAGGAAACAGCTAAAGCAAGTAGCAAACCATCATCCGTTTCTCAAATGGATGAAAGCAAAGAAGTAGCTAACATGGATGCTAGTGTTGAAATAGAAGTTGAAAATGTTGAGAGACCCGTTGATCTGTATAAGGTACGTTGTTTCTCAGACCTCTAGGTGCCCTATGTTTCTTTGTATGAAAAATGAAGCTTCTTTTGGATGCTCTTGAATGTGCTTCTCAGCTTATACTTAAACTTTGAGTGTTGTTCTTTTCACACGTCTATAATTAGTTTTTTTTTAAAGGAAAGGTGCCTCACAAGGCATTTTGTTAATCAACAAAAATTAAGTTTTACAAGGGGGGACAACCATTCACTTAACAAGTGACATGGAGCCTAAACCTCAACTATTACAAAATCGCAACCTAGCATTCTAGGCCTCGTCTATAATTAGTTACTTGTACCCATCTGATTTTAGTTAAAGAGTAGGAACGCCAAGTAAGCTCACTGACTAGTCATTAGGAGGATGTGTGGGTGGGGCAAATCTCTTACATATGCCGAATGCCATTTTTCTTTAGTCCGAATAATGCCTATTAGTCCAGAATACAATCCCATTGTAATATGGTGCCATGGATATATGCTGTTTATGGTTTCACCTTTCGATGAGTGAAAAATACACCAGACAACACCATTAAGCATGGTGCAGCCAATCACATGTAGGTCTGCTTTCACAAATAGACAACACCATTAAGCAGGGTGCATTCACACATGGAGTCTACTTTGCTATCAGCTAATCTGTTTACCAATTTTCTCTTTGCACGCAAGTTAATGATTTTGGAGTATTTTGGTAGTATTTGCTCAAAACACTTGCTCCCTCTGTCCAAAAATATTTCAAATTTGCTCTTCAAGAGCAAATTTGAAATATTTTTGGACTCATTTTGGGACAGAGAGAGTATATTCTAGCTTAGTGTACTACCAAGGAGCAAAAAGTGTGTATTAAGCATGTTTGCCGTTTGTATTCCTATTCATCCTGTTGTAAGTCGGATGCCAATGTAGCTTGATTTTCCCCTATCCTTAGTTTGTTTGCATGCTTTTGATTGTTTATTCATGGTATCTACTCTATTATTGCGCTGAAGCTTCTTGTGTTTGTAGGCTATATTCTCAGACGATTCGGATGATGATGAGGAAAATTCTGATCTCAACCAAGCAGTAGATTCAACAAAGAAGACTGAAGTTGCTAATACAACTTTAAGTCGCTTAATGGCAGGTGATTTTCTGGAATCACTAGGTAAAGAGCTAGGGCTAGAGGTCCCCCCTGACCAACCCTCACATAACCAAGCTAGGGCCCCAGTTAAGCACAAAGAAAATGTTAATGGGGAGCCTAAAAATCAAGGGCTCACTCAAGGGACATCTTATTATCAGGAGATTACTCACGATGGAGGGTCCCACGGTAGCAAGCTAACAGAGAGTTCTTTAAACAATTCTACTAAAATCAACACGGAGAAAGAGAAAGCCATTCAAGAGGACAAGCTGGCTAAAACTCCGTCCAATCGGCGAGATCGGAAAAATAGTTCGCCAGAAGATGAGAGAAGTGGAAAACGCTCCAAGCGTTATAGGTACGGGAGTAGTGATTCAGATGGAAATACAACTGATTCATCTGAGGATAATCGAGATCGATATAGTTCGAGGCATAAAGGGAGAAAGAAGGGATCATCGAGAGAGAAGAGTAGCAGTAGCAGAAAGCACTCTAAGCATCGCAGACATAGAAGTAGGGACTCATCACGTAAATCTTCTCGTCATGCATCCGAGAAAGACTATGGAGAGGCCAAGAAAGAGAAAAGGAAAAGGAGAGAGTGAGGGACATTTTTGTCATTTTAAACAGTTCAACGCCAAATCAACAAACAGATTCTAGCTCGGACAATTACAGGTTCCTCTGTCCTAAGAGATACACTTTATATTATTTTCCCCCGTACTGGAGAAAAGTCTTAGATACGAAGTTTCGTTGGTTAAATCAGAAAAGCTCAGTTATGCTGAATATAAAAGGCATTACTATGCTTCAGAAGAAGACGTATTTTGACCTTATATTTGGGAAAAATCTGAACATCCTTCCAGTTTGTAAGAAGTGCGAAGCTACAAGGTGTTAGTATGATTGCTTGTTGATGGGCAAATGTCATGTGAATATTTAAGCCGAGTAAGTTGCCCAGCCCTTATCAGTGTTAAGGTAAACTATGCCATAAATGGATTATGTTGTCTGATAATTTTGTAGCTTTGATTTTGACTCGGGTTTTTTTTTTTTTTTTTTTTTTTTTGTGCATGTGCATGTGCGCATCCGGAGCATGGCTTGAGATGCCGCATAGAAGGATAAATGTACAGAAGGAAAATCTCAATAATTACTACGACGGTTCTCAAACACTTTACAGATCATAAGTATAATTTTTACCGATGATCAAGTTTGAAAGAAGGATAAAAAAAAATAAATAGAAATAAAAATTGAAGGAAAAGCATCAAGGTTGCATTCCATTGGAAAATGTAAATTTGACCTTTGGCCCGCTACGTAGGAGAAAAAGGAAAACCAAGAAAATCAGCGGCAGATTGAGCCATAATCGACGCAAATTCTTCAAAACTAATGACACCATCCCCATCCGTATCAGCCTCCTTGATCATCTCCGTGAGCTCCTTATACGTCAAGGGCTGACCCATTTTAGCCATTGATCCTGCCAGCTCAGCCAACGTAATTACTCCGTTACCATCTCGATCAAAAGATTGAAAAATCTTGATGAGTTGTTCTTGGTTAATAAGGACCTGTTCATTGATATCAGGCAAGATTGCGCTGACCAATTCGTCAAATTCAACGGCTCCATTGCCGTTGGAATCCATGTTGGCTAACAAAACATGGATTTGGTCGCCCGAGGGTTTGAGGCCGATGGAGCGGAGGAGGGCTGCTAGCTCTAGGATGGTTAGGGAGCCATCGGAATCCATGTCAAAGCGGGAAAATATGTCGCGGAGCTGGTCGATCTTATGCACTTCTAGCAATGACATGTTTTCTTGATGGGTCACATGAAGGAATTTTTTTTTTGGTTTTGTTTAGGATAAAAAGTGGTCGTGGGAGAGAAAGGTGAGAGGAGAAAATGGTGGTGGGTGGTGGTGCAGTGGTGGTGTAGAGAGAATGAGAAGTGTTACTAATATTAGATTTGTTGTTTGGGTGTTGATGCAAAAATGATGTATAGGTGAGTTTGGTTTTGGCAAATCTCTCTCTCTCTCTCTCTCTCTCTCTCTCTAACTAGTCAAATGATAAATATATACATATTAGATTTGAGGTTAATGCAGTATAATTTGTGAAAATCGAATAAGGTGAACGATCGATCGATATACAGTGAAATCGTGAAAGACAAACAAAATGTCTAAAATACTTTTACGAACCGTTATTAATGTCAAGGTTGATTGGAATAAAATAGGCACTTTGATGAAACAAAATTCACTTATTGTTTATCACATGACATGGAAATACAATGGAAAAAGGTTTTTGGTATTTTTATAAGGCCACTTTTCACAACCTTTTAAAGGGCAATAGTGGAAAATAAAATGTTACCCCAAATAGAAAAGTTGTTAAGTCGGTTTGACCCGAAACCTTGGTTGGGCACAGTTTTTAGGCAAGGAGGTTGATCAATAGTCCTCTGTCCCACACGAAAACAAATTTTCATTTTTGGTGTTACATTTGAAAATGTACTCACTAAAAAAATGGAGAACATTTAACACTTTTTTATTTATGAGATCTACTTATCATACTCATAATAGCTATCCATTTACCATTTTTTATTTCACTTTCACTCTCCTATATCATTCTCCTATATCCAAGGTTCTAAAAAGCGCTAGGCGGATGCTAGGCGGCGGAGCCGGGCCTAGCGCCTAAGCGGGGACTAGTCGGGGACTAATCGGGATTAGTCGGGATTAGTCAGGACCTAGGCGGGGCTTAGAACTAGGCGTTGGAGAGGGGCCTAGCGCCTAGGCGGGGCCTAGGCGCCCTTAGGCGGGGTCTTTTAGAACAGCGCCTATATCACTTTTCATACTCACAACACTTACTCTATTATACACTTTTCTTAATTTTCGTACACTATCAACTTTGTCCATTTTTGGATAGGACGGAGGGAGTATGATATTAAAGAAATATACCCCCGTCTGTCTCTAAATAAATGTCAATTTTCAAATGAAATTTTGTTGCATAATTAATGTCATTTTCGTAAGAAACTTTGTCGGTAATTGTTTTTTACCAAAAAAAAATCACTAGTCATTATATACTTACAAAATTAAATGTTTAGAAAATATATAATAAGAAAAGAGTAAGTTTTGGGAGAAATCAGTTTCTCCATAAATTATAAAAAGTCCAATTTTTTTCAACTTGCAAATATTTGACGAATATAAGAGCAGTTTAAAAAAACAGGACTTTTTATAACTTAGGGAGAAACTAGTTTCCCCCAAAATATTGTGATAAGAAAATTTATACATCTTTGTCATTTAAATGTATCAAAAAGTAACTATTTTCAAAATATCCCTCAAAATAAAATTAAGACATTCAATTAAAAATGCAAAGAATAATAATTTTAGGACATAGGGAGTGTTAAATTCATATTTAACAATATTATATCTCAAAGTATATTTGCATAAACCATAGATCTATAAGATAAGATGATTGTTAGGTATGCTTATGCATATTTATGTTCATTTCATCTATCAAAAGTATTACATTTGTCTTAAAATAATTATTTATTTTAATTAAGATCAAGAAAATATTTATTTTGAGAAAAAATATAATATGTTATACTCACTCCTTTCCACCCGAAAAGGCACAAAGTTGGTCTTTCACGAGAATTAAGAAGAGTGTATATTGGAGTAAGTGTTGTGATTATAAAAAGTGATGTACAAGATAAAAAGTGGTGTAGAGAATAATTAGTAGTTAGTTAATGTGAGTATTACAAGTAGGTCCCACGAATAAAGAAGTATTAAAAAATTTCCATTTTGATAGTGTGTATTTTTAAATGGAACACCCAAAATAAAAATTTGTATCTTTTCAAGTGTGACGGAGAGAATATTATCTTAATTAAACCAAAATAAGGTATCAAGTGTCAAGTAAAGGTAAAAGACTAAAGAGGGGATAAGTAAGGTTATGAAACCACTTTAATGATTTAAACCAACGACTTAATGTTAATATTAGTTAAGTGCGAGCCAATTAAGTATGTGAGGGTCCACATCATGATGGATTAGTAGCAAAATATCTTGGCAAGTTAAACTACATAGACACATAGTACACTACTGTGTCTACCTTCCATTTATATTTATTTGACTATATTTTTTTTGTAAATATACATAAATATTAATATCAATTTAATTCGAAATTATTCGAATGAAATTTTAAAAAAATTATTGATAATTTACTTAGTTATTTATTAATAATAATTTTTAAAATTTTATTTGAATAATTAAACTGACATTAATGTTTGTCAAAATTTACTTATATTGACAATAAAAAAATTTGTGGCCAATAGAAACAATAATTACAGAATACTAAATTAAATTTAAAAAAAAAATGCTACTCTTACCTTAATTTTTTTCCTCAATTTTTGATACTATCCTTCACAGTTTTTTTTGACAAAAATTACGTTTATATAACTGATAAATGCATTTATCAGTTAAGAATAATTGATAAATTCATTTATCAGCTAAATAACGAATTTATCAATTGTTTAAATCAATTGTTTAACTGAATACCAAGCACAAACAACTCTTTAAAAAATTGATAAAATGAATTTATCAGTTATAAAAAACTGATAAATGTCATTTATAAAAATAAAATAAAAATATTAAAAAATACTCCCTCCGTCCCATTTATAGCTTCATCATTTTAAAGGTGACACGCAAATTAAAAAAAAAAGTTAGTGAAAAAAGTGTTGTGAGTATAAAAATAAAATAGGAGAGAGAATGAGTGGAGAAAATAGTAAAGTTGATTGGTGTTGTGAGTATAAAAGTAAAGTAGGAGAGAGAATTAGTGAGTGGAATAGTAAATATTATTTGCCATTTTAGGAAAGGTGAAGCTTTTAATGAGATACTCGTTTTGACAAAAGGTGAAGCTTCAAAATGGGACGGAGGGAGTATAAAAAAGAAGCTTTTTGTGATATTCAATGATTTTTTTATAATATTCAAATTGTGTGTGTGTGTGTAATATTAATCCTTCAAAAATAGTTTTTGTTAAATGCCCCTTTAGATTATTATGAGGTCTATCAGTTTTTCACAAAGATTTGGGTAAAATTCAAGTGAGTTTATCAACAAAAATCAAAATGAATAAGAATACTTTTTGTTGATGAACAATCTAATTCATGTCCAGTCATCTAATATATTTCCTTCATTATTTCAAATTACAAAATTTGCAATATAAATATTTAAAAATATTTTTTAAGATTTAAATAATTAGTGGAGAAGAAAATTGTAAATAAATAAATTAACTGAGGTTTGTATGATAAGTAAGTTACAATATTTAAAAATAATTTTTAAATAAATTCAAGTGAGTTTATCAACAAAAATCAAAATGAATATAAGATTTAAATAATTAGTGGAGAAGAAAATTGTAAATAAATTAACTGAGGTTAGTATGATAAGTAAGTTGCAATATTTAAAAATAATTTTTAATAAAAGATTTAAAACCAAAATTAGTATAATTTGAAATTGAACTAAGTAAATATAAATACTTAATATCCCCATGTTTCCAGTTTGATTGTACGAGAATTATGAAAAATGAATTTTGTGAGTATAAAAAGTAAAATAATAGAGAGAAATTTGGTAATAAATAGTAAATTAGTTGTTATTGTGAGTGTAACAAGTGAATCTCATTTAGAGCCGTCAAGTTGGGACGGTTCCGTCCCGCCATACAAATGGGACGGGATGAGACGGAATATTTTAGTCCCGTTCCGTCTCGTCCCGTTTTCGTCGCGAAACAACATAGTGCGGTCCCGCCCATCCCATACGAAAACATGTGTGTATAGTAATGTTCGCAGATTGAAAGTCGATTACATAACATACAGGGGCATTCCTAGGCCATATCATCATTAGGCAAAGAGTTCTTATTTAACCTTCACCATAAAATTAATTTGAGAAATATTTCAATGTGGAATCATGAATCATAAGCTGTCCCAACTTGGTACGCAAGTAAGTTTGCAAGAAATATCAAGCCAAAGAGGGATTTAAGATTATTTCAGAAGCACTAGACTATCTTTCCAGGTCTAGTTATTTGGCACCCAATAATTTGGGATAGAATAATTGGACCAACTATAATCTCCGGGCCGAGTTATTTGATGAGGGTCAGGTTATTTATATCGAGCAGTGATTGTGTGATTTTATCAACCTTGAGCCTTGGCTCGGCCGGCCTTGGCCTTGGCCTTGTCTTGCCTTGACACCTAATTAACGTCTAATCCCTCCTAGTTAATGGGTCCCGCATTGTCCCGCGGGATCTCGCATTCCGCAAATGGGACGGGATGGGACGGAATATTTTAGTCCCGTCCCGTTTTGTCCCGTCCCGTCTCGTCCCGTTTTCGTTGTGGGGCAACATAATTTCGTCCCGTCCCGTATTCTCGAATTGACAGCTCTAATCTTATTATCCATTTTAGAAATAAAATAATTTAAGAATCTTGTTTTGAAATAAAATAAAAAAGAAAAAGTAAAATCCTTGAAAACTCACTTCATCCCAATTCAATTCAAGAGTTTTACTTTTTTTTTTTTTTGATTCATTTTTTTGATTCATTTTATATTAATAGTTCTACTTTGTTTTATTTTAAAAAAGGCAAATAGTAATAAATGTTGTGACATTTCTACCCTCTTCTTTTTTAGAGAATTACAATAAAATCAACGCTAACTGCTCTATTTTTATCTATTTGAGTTATCAATAGTGTTTTTGAAAACGTGAGCTTTTTGAGAACAAATTCTTGTTTCCTTATTTTGAAATACTTCAAAAATGTAAGAAGATTTTGGGACTTTCATGGAAAGATTTACTTTGACTAGGAGTTTGTAAATAAAGTAAATATCTTTTATTTATGTACATAGTTTTATATTAGGACTAACCTACTAACAATCTACTTCTTTGTGAGTGTGATTTGTGTTTCCTTATAGGTAAAGAGATCTCACAAAGGAAGATGTTGATTGCGTGAAGACCTTCTCCGTGGTGCATATAAATACAAGGCTACCAGCACAAGAGAAGACACAGAATTTTAAGAGAGAAAATTACTTGTTCTTCATAGTTTTTCAACATAGTTGTTTTAGATTGTGAGTGAAGGTTGTGCCTTACATCCGTAACTCACATCTAGATTTTCATAGAGTTCTTTGTTTTACTTCTGACTAGAACTAGTCAGTAACCCGTCGATACTCGACGGTGAATAATTTTTTTTTGATTAAGTAAATAAATATTTATGTGTTTTAATTAAATTTTAAGTAAAAATATAAATCGAAATTGATAATCAATGTAGCGAATATTAGGAGTATAATTAATACAGAAGAAAGATGTTGACACATGATGTAACGTGAAAAGCCCTTGAGACAACTATCTCGCCGGCACAAAACCACGGGAGGTTAGGTCCCTGCCTAACCAAAAAACATTATTAAGATTTTAGTGTTACAATTTGGAAGATGAAGAGATATGGTTACAATAGCGTGAGTTTAATAGTGTGTGCCTAAGTGTCAACATAATCTCTTCCATCTCCTATATATTTAAAGAAAAACAAAATAAAAACAAAGAAAATAATAAGAAATTGCAATACTTTTGTTTAACCACAAATTGTGCGACATAAATTCTCAGAGTTTGTCGAAAACTTCCTTTTAGACTACATTCAGCGTCTTGTCATATGTTTGAGCATCTGAATCACAAATAATAACTTTAAGTCCTCTCTTGCTGGTTACTCTGAAAAATGCTACATAAAGTTGTCGTGACTGAAAACAGGTTGTGAAAGATATATTCCTACATGAGAAAGAGATTGTCCCTGACTCTTGTTGATTGTCGTAGCAAAAGAAACGGCAAGTGGATATTGCCTTCTTTGGAATCTTACCGGAAATTTTGTCACATCTGACGGAGACATTATCATTCTAGGAATAAGCACCTTCATGCCAGCATTCTTTCCCGAAAGCATCTTGGCTTCGACTACGTGCTTACCTACATATATGTAACAAAATTAAGTATTAAATTATATGTATATAAAAAATAAAAAATTACTGTATTTACCTAATTGAGTGACAATCATTCTGGTGCCGTTACACAATTCAGCAGCTTGATCAAGATTTCTCAAAAGCATTACTATGCACCCAACCTTCAGCTTAATAATGTGATTTGCCAATCCAGAACACTTGATAGTGTTTAGAAATTCAGGTGAGAATATATCTTCAGCACCATTTTCATCATCCTCATCCTTACAAATGGCATCAGAACTCATATATTCAACTTCGTCTCCCGGAAAGAGTGACATGACATAATCATTTATGTTATCGACAATCTCATTTGTTGGAGCAAGCACAGCTCTAGTCTGGAAGAATCCTTCGACATCCTTATTTTGCAATAAGTCAGGATATATAGATTCAACTATTTTTGCAATAGGATCTGAAGCCTCACAAATCAATATATCATCAGGAAGGTTAATGTCAATTTCCCCGTCATTATCTCCACCGGCAATCCCATCTCCGACACTCAAGAGCCACTGAGCGAAATCTCTTATCTCTTCGAAATTATGAGAAGTAGAATCACCCTACATTAAGTTAAATATATACAAATTACTTAAATTGAAATAAAAATATTTAAGTAGATGAATAAAGGCTATTTAAGAATTACCTGCAATCTCATATTATGCGTCAATCTGAGAACCTCACAGTCATTCCATATTTTGGATGAACAGAGTGCAGCATGCACAATATCATGCCTACTCCCTTTAGGAACAACAGGTAAAATCTGTCTGAAGTCACCACCGAATACAATAACTAAACCACCAAATGGTTTATTGGAATATCTCCCCTCGGGTGTACGAATAATATCTCGGAGGCTACGACCGAGAGCCTCAAAACAATGTTTATGAGCCATTGGAGCTTCGTCCCATATAATTAGTTTGGTTTTCTGTAGAAGTGCTGCCTCATCCGTACCCGACTTTAGTTTACTGCAAGTTGAGCTCTCGTTTACCTGTATCGGGATACCGAACCTAGAATGCGCGGTCCTACCTTTCGAAAGGAGCAATGAAGCTATGCCACTGGAAGCAACAGGAAGAACAATATCTCTCCTGCTCCTTAATGCAGAACACAGTGTTTTCCATAAGAAGGTCTTTCCCGTACCACCATAACCATAGAGGAAAAACACACCACCGTTTCCTCGATCAACAGCCGACATAATCTTATCATAAACACTCTTTTGCTCGGCTGTTAACTGAGGATGTAATCTGAAGTGCTCAGCTTTCATCTCATCAATGTCATAAGATGTCTCATCTAGAATGAGCTTATTTATCGCATCACCAATGACATTGCCCACCGATTTAGGCATGTCTTTAAATTTATGGAGACTGCTGCAATTCTCGATCAGTAACTTCTCAATTTCCGCCAAAGCAAGATTCTGGACCTGTTCATTAATTAATTTCAAACCTGAAATTATAAAAAACAAAATAAATATATTAATATAGATAAATATATAGAATCATATTGTATAACTGTAAAGTAGAAATAAAATCATAATTGATATTTATTGTAAAACAAATATGTAAACATGGGACGAAATATCCGGATTATCGTGCATCCTCCGATACTTGTACTCTATATCATCAGATAATAAGTGCCAAGTCTTCTCCCATACCTCTCCCGGATTCGACATACTATTAGATAGTAGCAACATAGAAAATAGTCTTCTCAGACTATCGGGCAACCTCCAATGACTCGCTTCTATAATTCCATCAACATATTCCTTGTCATCATCTAATAATCCCAGAGCGTAACATGCAGATTTGAAATCGGGATGAACAACGCGATTTACAGTTCTCAAATCCTTGAATTCCATGGGACCTGCTACATGATTCAACATTATCCTGAGGTAATACAATTCTCCGCAATTCATTGGAACATGATAAATACGCCCCACTGCAAAACGTTTATCTTTCCTCGGACGCCATTCACGTTTAGTTTTATCCCATACGAAATGATGAGGAAATTCACAGTATTTATATTTCCGAGCCTCTGAATGAATACTGTTATACTCCATCCACTTCATAAATTGAGATTCTTTAACTGTCGCTTTATCCAAAACATCAGGAAGAAAGTCTCCGTCCTTGAAGGGGATACTATGGTCACCCTCCAAGTGAAAAGCCAAGCGCTCAACAGGAGGGGTCCGATAATGTATGTCGAATCCGAAAATCCTCCACATAGCTTCACACGCAGAGACATATCGACAATCAATTTGCCTTTTCACCTCATCATTTTCGATTGCAAGGCATATCCTGTCGGTTCCCTTGTTTATATACTTGAACAAATACTTGATTGCCTTGCTCTGATTGCAGTACTCGACATTTATGCTCTGTTCTAAAAGACCCCGCCTAAGGGCGCCTAGGCCCCGCCTAGGCGCTAGGCCCCTCGTCAACGCCTAATTCTAAGCCACGCCTAGGTCCTGACTAATTCCGACTAATCCCGATTAGTCCCCGACTAGTCCCCGCCTAGGCGCTAGGCCCGGCTCCGCCGCCTAGCATCCGCCTAGCGCTTTTTAAAACCTTGCATTTATGTGAGCTTCGTACTTTAGCAAAAGATATGGATTGAATGGGACAACTGAACAATTGTCGAGAGCAACTCCACCCTTATCAATTATGAAACCCATGTCTCTTCGCCTATATACATGATACCCATTCTCGTCTACACGAGTGCGATCATTGAATGATTTAGGGAATTTCTTTGAGCACCTGTTGTGATCCATACACAGAGATTTAGGATTAGCAGCACCACATGGTCCA
This sequence comes from Adenophora triphylla var. japonica, assembly GCA_022495995.1. Classification (NCBI taxonomy): domain Eukaryota; kingdom Viridiplantae; phylum Streptophyta; class Magnoliopsida; order Asterales; family Campanulaceae; genus Adenophora; species Adenophora triphylla. The sequence continues at coordinate 97,524 of JAFEMH010006997.1, forward strand.
TGCAACATATATTCAGCAACTGCCTCGTATAATCTAGGATATTTCCCCTTGTCAGAAATCTCAGCAATAATCCACTTGTCAATATCTTCAGGATTATGACCCTGGTCCTGGCGGTTAAGAAAGAGAAGAATATGAGCATGCGGAAGGCCCCTCTTCTGAAACTCCACCGTGTATATAACTGCATGAATCAATTAACAAAATAAGAGGAACATGCTAATAAAAAAAATATAAATGACAAAACAATAAGAGGAAAACAAATAATATTTAAAAATTTACTTACTTGCTTTTGGGGTGCCAATTACTTTGCCTTCCTTGAAATCTGCAATAATCTGATTAAGCTTCATTCTAAATACCCTGTTTAATACATCAGGCCTATCCTCAGGCCTAATGCCATATTTTTTATAGAATCTCGTAATCTCCAGCCATTTAGGATTACACGTAAATGTTATGAAAAGTGACGGATACCCGGTCCATTTACATATAGCGAGAGAATCCTGGTAATTTTGAGTCATACCGCTGCCCGCCGGTATATGAGGATGGCAATATAACTCGTCTCCCAGATGCTTCGCCGATATCTCCCCTTACCGATGCATCCGACAGATTTTTATAAGTTTCCATCCGAAGAGTAGGCTGATTATAACGTATCCATTGAAGCCTCTGTGTATCCATCATAACATATGCATCAACCATAAATTGCTGCAGCAACCGACCGCTTCTCATAAACTGTGATCCTTCTCTTATCCTCTCCTGAAGTCGAAAAGATAAAAACACTTTTATTGACAAACTTGATCTCTTGCCCCGGGAGGTTTATTTCTCGGAATGTCTGTGAAATATCCATCTTCACCATATACAAATAACATAGGATAATGTAGAGGAAGGTAAGATTTATCAAATTCATGAATATGTTTCAGATCCCCATTCTGCTTTTCAATAACAATGTCCCTGACATCACCTGAATCATCAATATCACCTTCAATTATAGCAGCGACCTCTGAGGCTGTCGACATATTAAACGGTTTTCCATCTCTACCCCGCTTTCCTATAAGCCTCAATTTAATATCTTTCTTCATTCCAATATGTGCTCTGGCCATTCTGTACGTCTGTGCATAAGGGTTATGCACATCTATCATATTTTTCAAATCAGCAACAATTGACTCATCGAATGGAGAAGGCTTATCTTTATCTTTCCTGCTTGTGTGAAAGAATCAGACATATAAGTAGAAGATAGTCATACAATATATGTAATATACATTATAATTCTCGAATAATTAAATAAAAACGTACCTGAAAGCATTAATTCTATTTTTAACTTCATTATCCGTGTCATAGATATAAAGCTGAGAAAAACGGGGGATGGCCGTCATTAGGCAATAAAGAACCTATCATATGATCATTCTTTCCTTTCAATTTAAACGAATAAGGACCACGACCATTGTTTATGCCATGGTCAACTGCACCGATCATTGAAGTGAATGCGAACATAGAATTGTACGCTCGAATATTGTCTTTATAATTTTTACTCTTTTCATGCTTGTTCTCTAAGAAATCACTCAATAACTTAGGTGGCTGCACTAATGGGTCAATCTGAACTTTTCCATTCATGTAGAATAATGAAAATTTAGGCTGTGTTGATGCTTGCGTACTTTTTAACCTTTCATCATACCAGAACATCGCACCACATTTCGCACATTCGTACTCCGGGTCGCCTTTATCCCCATAAACTACAATATATTGATAAATATTTAAATTATGTTAGTAATTCATTAGCTATACAGAGAAAATAATAATATAATATATACTTGAGAAAAAAAAAATAATAAACACCTGTATTATATTGTTCGTCCGAATCTTTTTGCTTTCTACCGACGCGCGCTTTCTTGGATTTTTCCTTCTAATTTATTAACGACTCACTTGTTGTCGCATGCATGCGAAAATTATTTATTAACGCGGATTCTGTATACAAATGGAATATATGACTTAGTATTAATGAAATATTTTATCATAAACTATTGAATAATAATTTGTAATAATAAATAGTTTTATTTAAAAATATCGAATGTTGAACAATTAAAAAAAATCATTACCTAAATTCACAGTAGGAGATAATAATGTTGTATTATTTGCTACTGTTACATTATCTGTTCCTACAATGTCAAAAAAATGTTGAGAACGATTAATATATTTATTTTAGCTCTTTAAAATATATAGTTGACTAATAAATCAAACATATAACTTACCAGATATATATTTTCATTAATTCAACTTCAATTGCGTAATGAATCCATCAACATCCAAATTTATCTTTGAAGATTCCAAAATAGAAGCAGCTACCTTTCTTGGTCTCCCGATTTTTCTTTTCTCACCGTCTTTTAACAAATTTGTCGTAATAGAATCCAAAGAAGAAGAAATAGCTTTTCTCGATCGTCCTTTTTTTTTTGGCTCAAGGAGCGAGCCATGGAAAGTGTTATGTACACTTG